>CAUYLG010012018.1:0-170275 GCA_963573385.1 Cacajao melanocephalus
AGTCTCTGCTGGGTTTTGCTATCAGGATGATGTTGGTCTCATAAAATGATTTGGGAAGGATTCCCTCTTTTTGGATTGTTTGGAGTAGTTTCAGAAGTAGTGGTACCAGCTCCTCTTTGTATGTCTGGTAGAATTCAGCTGTGAACCCATCTAGACCTGGGCTTTTTTTGGTTGGTAGGCTGTTAATTGCTGCCTCAACGTCAGCCCTTGTTAGTGGTCTATTCAGGGTTTCAACTTCTTCAACTTCTTCCTGGTTTAGGCTTAGGAGGGTGCAAGTGTCCAGGAATTTATCCATTTCTTCCAGTTTTACTGGTTTATGTGCATAGAGTTGTTTGTAGTAATCTCTGATGGTAGTTTGTATTTCTGTGGAATTGGTGGTGACATCTCCCTTATTGTTTTTTATTGCACCTATTTGATTCTTCTCTCTTTTCTTTTTTATTAATCTGGCTAGGGGCCTGTCTATTTCATTGATCATTTCAAAAACCAGCTCCTGGATTTATTGATTTTTTTTGAAGAGTTTTTTGTGGCTCTGTCTCCTTCAGTTCTGCTCTGATCTTAGTTATTTCTTGTCTTCTGCTAGCTTTTGGGGTTTTTTTTTATCTTGCTCCTCTAGCTCTTTCAATTTTGATGATAGGGTATTGATTTTAGATCTTTCCTTCTTATGTGGGCATTTATTGCTATAAATTTTCCTCTAGACACTGCTTTAAATGTGTCCCAGAGATTCTGGTACATTGTTTATTCATTCCCTTTGGTTTTGAAGAACATCTTTATTTCTGCCTTCATTTCATTGTTTATCCAGTCAACATTCAAGAGCCAGTTCTTCAGTTTCTGTGAAGTTGTGCAGTTCTGATTTGGTTTCTTAAAACTGAGTTCTAATTTGATTGCACTGTGGTCTGAGAGATCGTTTGTTGTGATTTCCATTCTTTTGCACTGCTGAGGAGTGATTTACTTCCAATTATGTCGTCAATTTTAGAGTAGGTGGGATGTGGTGCTGAAAAGAATGTATATTCTGTGGATTTGCGGTGAAGAGCTCTATAGATGTCTGTCAGGTTTGCTTGGTCCAGATATGAGTTCAAGTCCTGGATATCCTTAATTTTCTGTTTCGTTGATCTGTTTTGTTCATTTTGATGCTAGCTGGTTGTTTTGCCCATTAGTTGACACAGTTTCTTCATTGTGTCGATGCTTTTTACCATTTGGTACATTTTTGCAGTGGCTGGTACTGGTTGTTCCTTTCTAAGTTTAGTGCTTCTTTTAGGAGCTCTTGTAAGGCAGGCTTGGTGGTGATGGAATCTCTGAGCAATTGCTTGTTCATAAAGGATTTTATTTCTCCTTCACTTATGAAGCTTAGTTTGGTTTGATATGAAATTCTAGGTTGAAAGTTCTTTTCTTTAAGGGTGTTGAATATTGGCCCCCACTCTCTTCTGGCTTGTAGGGTTTCTGCTGAGAGATCTGCTGTGAGTCTGATGGGCTTCACTTTGTGGGTAACCCGACCTTTCACTCTGGCTACCATTAGCATTTTTTCCTTCATTTCAACCCTTGTGAATCTATTGATTATGTGCCTTGGGGTTGCTCTTTTTGAGGAATATCTTTGTGGTGTTCTCTGTATTTCCTGGACTTGAATGTTGGCCTGCCTTGCTAGGTTGGGGAAGTTCTCCTGGGTAATATCCTGAAGAGTGTTTTCCAGCTTGGATTCATTCTCTCCATCACATTCAGGTACACCTATCAAACATAGATTAGGTCTTTTCATATAATCCCATATTTCTTGGAGGCTTTGTTCATTTCTTTTCACTATTTTTTCTCTAATCTTGCCTTCTCATTTTATTTCATTGAGTTTATCTTCAATCTCTGATATTCTTTCTTCTGCTTGGTCAATTCGGCTGTTGAAACTTGTGTATGCTTCACGAAGTTCTCTTGTGTTTTTCAGCTCCATCAGGTCATTTATATTCTTTTCTAAGCTGTTTATTCTCATTAGCATTTTGTCTAACCTCTTTTCAACATTTAGTTTCTTTGCATTGGGTTAAAGCATGTTCTTTTAGCTCCGAGAAGTTTGTTATTACCCACCTTCTGAAGCCTATTTCTGTCAACTCATCAGACTCTTTATCCAGCTTTGTTCTCTTCCTGGTGTGGAGTTGTGATCCCTTGGAGGAGGAGAGGCATTCTGGTTTTGGGTGTTTTCATCCTTTTTGCACTGGTTTCTTCCCATCTTTGTGGATTTATCTACTTGTGGTCTTTGTAGTTGGTGACTTTCGGATGGGGTCTCTGAGTGGATGTCCTTTTTGTTGACGGTGATGTTATTTCTGTTTTTTAGTTTTCCTTCTAACTGTCAGGCCCCTCTGCTGTGGGCCTGCTGGAGGTCTACTCCAGACCCTGCTTTCCTGGGGGATCACCCACGGGAGCTGCAGAACAGTAAGGGTTGCTGCCAGTTTCTTCTTCTGTTATCTTTATCCCAGAAGGGTACCTGCCAGATGTCAGCCTGAGCTCTCCTTCATGACTGTCTCTTTGGATATACAGGGGTCAGGGAGCTGCTTGAGGAGACAGTCTGTCCCTTATAGGAGCTCACGTGCTGAGCTGGGAGCTCCGTTGTTCTCTTTAGAGCTTCTGGGCAGGTACGTTTAAGCCTGCTGCAGTGGAACTCATAACTGCCTTTTTCCCCAGGTGCTCTGTCCTTGGAAGGTGGGGCTTTGTTTATAAGTTCCTGAAGTGCTGCTGCCTTTTTTCAGAGATGCCTTGCCCAGCAAGGAGGTGGCCTAGTCACAGTCTGCCAGCAGAGGCGTTACTGAGCTGCTGTGGGCTCTGCCCAGCTGCTGTGTGAACTTCCTGTTAGAGCTGCCTCAGTAATGGCAGACAGCCTCGGTAATGGCAGACTGCCTTGGTAATGGGGGACTGTCTTGGTAGTGGTGGATTCCCTCGGTAATGGCGGACACCCTTCCCCCCACCGAGCTGGACTATCCCGGGTCCAGCTGCGCTTGCTGTGAAACTGTCAATCCAGAGCGTTTCAGATTGCTGGTCTTTGTGGGGAGTGGGACCTGCTGAGCCAGATCTCCTGGCTCCCTGTTTCAGCCCCCTTTTTTCATTTGAATGGGCGGCACTGTATCCCAGGCATTCCAGGTGCCTGTTGAAATGGCCGCCCAGATTTGTGCGAGTTTTTGTGTGGAGACCCACAGCGCCAGCAGAAACAGCCATGCTGGACCGCTCAAGTGGTCCTCTTGCCTCAGCCTCCCAAAGTGCTGGATTACAGGTGTGAGCCACCATGCCCAGCCCCTTTTATGGAAGTCTTAATAGCGTATGGAGCTGTGGGACAGTATTGGAATCTGAGTCAGAAAACCTGGGTTCCAGTTCTCATTCTCCCAGTCAGTAGTCCTGGGATTTAATCTTCTCTGAACGTTGTTTTCTACTTCTAGAAATAGAGATAGTATCGTATTATCTGTCTGCTTCCTTTAACGCCCCCGTTCAACAGCTAAAAACTTTACATTCTTTTTAAAAAAATGTATTAAAGTCATAGCTTTTAAGTTCAGCTAAAGATATATTATTCTATGTATAAATCTAGGAAATTTTTAACATTTCCCCTTTCTTCCTAAGAAATTTTCGAATATGCTGAGATGTTCAAAGAATAATACAATGATCACCTGTATATGAATGTTTTAGAGTCAACAGTTGTTAGAATTGTGTGCTATTTTTGTGTGAAATACATTTTAAAGTACAGGCATACCTCAGATACATTGTGGGTTCATTTCCAAACCACTGCAATAAAGTTAATGTCACAATAACGTGAGTGAGTCATGTGAATGTTTCGGTTTTCCAGAGCATATGAAAGTTATGTTTACAGTATACTGTAGTCTATTAAGTGTGCAGGAGCACCTTGCCTTTAAAAAGCATATACCTTAATTTTAAAATACTTTATTGGTTTTAAAAATGTTAACAATCATCTGAACCTTCAGTGAATCCTCTTTTGCTGGTGGAGGGTCTTGATGTTGATGACAGCCGACTAATCAGGGTGCAGGTTGCTGAAGGTTGAGGTGGCTGTGGCAATTTCTTAGAATAAGACAACAATGAAGTCTGCAACGCTGACTGACTCTTGCATTTATGAAAGATTTCTCTCTAGCATGCAATACTGTTTGGTAGCATTTGATCCAGGGTAGAACTTTCTTTCTTTTTTTTTTCTTTGAGACAGAGTCTCACTCTCACCCAGGCTGGAGTGCAGTGGCATGATCTCGGCTCACTGCAACCTCCACCTCCTGGTTTCAAGTGATTCTCCTGCCTCAGCCTCCTGAGTAGCTGGGACTACAGGTGTGCACTACCACGCTCAGCTAATTTTTTGTATTTTTAGTACAGATGGGGTTTCACCTTGTTCGCCAGGACCTCATGATCCACCCACCTCCTCCTCCTGAAGTGCTGGGATTACAGGTGTGAGGCATCACGCCTGGCCCAGAGCTTTCAAAAGGAAAGTCAGTCCTCTCAAACCCAACTACATTATTAACTAAATTTATGTAGCATTCTAAATCCATAGTTGTCATTTCACAGTGTTCATAGCATCTTCACCAGGAGTACATTCTATCTCAAGAAAATGCTTTTTTGGCTGATTCATAAGAAGCAGCTCCTCATCTGTTCAAGTTTGAACATGAAATTATAGCGGTTCAGTTACATCTTCGGGCTCCATCCACTTCTAACTCTGGTTCTCTTACTAATTCCACCACATCTGAAGTGACTTCATCCAATGAAATATTGAACCCCTCAAAGTTACCCATGAAGGCTGGAATCAACTTCTTCCAGTATATTTAATTTAATTAAATATCTTTAATGTTGATATTTGACCTCCTTGCATGAATTGTGAATGTTCTCAATGGCATCTAGAATGGCAAATCCTTTCCGAAAGGTTTTTGATTTACTTTGCCCAGATCTATCATAGGAATCACTATGGTGGCTATAGACTTAGGAAATGTATTTCTTTTCTTTTTTTTCTTTTTTCTTTTTTTGAGACAGAGTCTCACTCTGTCACTTAGGCTGGATTGCAGTGGCGTGATCTTGGCTCACTGCAACCTCTGCCTCCTGTGTTCAAGCAATTCTCCTGTCTCAGCCTCCCAAGTAGCTGGAACTACAGGCCAAAACCACCAAACCCAGCTAATTTTTGTATTTTTAGTAGAGACAGGGTTTCACCATATTGGTCAGGCTGGTCTTGAACTTCTGACCTCAGGTGATCCACCCACCTCGGCCTCCCAAAGTGCTGAGATTCCAGGCATGAGCCACCATGCCCAGCGTAGGAAATGTATTTCTTAAATAATAAGACTTAAAAGTCTTAAAAATCACTCCTTGATCCATGGGCTACAGAGTGGATGTTATGATAGCAGGCATGAAAAGAACATTTATCCTTTGTGCATCTCCATCAGAGTCTTGAGTGACCTGGTATATTGTCAATGAGCAGTGATATTTTGAAAGAAATCTTTTTTTCTGAGCAGTAAGTCTCAACAGTGGCCGTAAAAATTTATTAAACCATGCCACAAATACATGTGCTGTCATCCAGGGTTTGCTGTTACATTTATAGAGCACAGGCAGAGTAGATTTAGCATAATTCTGCAACTTAAAGACACCAGCTGTATTAGCCTTTTTTTATTTTTATTTTTCAGACGGAGTCTTGCACTGTCACCCAGCCTCCTAAGTAGCTGAGATTATAGGTGCCCACCACCATGCCCCGCTAATTTTTGTATTTTTAGTAGAGGTGGGGTTTCACTATGTTGGTCTGGCTGGTCTTGAACTCCTGATCTTGTGATCTGCCTGTCTGGGCCTCCCCAAGTGCTGGGATTACAGGCGTGAACTACCACACCCAGCCTGCGTTAGCTTTTAATGAGAGAGTAAGCCTGTCCTCTGAAGCCACGCACTGACCTCTCTAGCTACAAAAGTCCAGATGGCATCTTCTTCCACCAGAAGGCTGTTTGATCGACACTGAAAATCTGTGGTTTAATGTAGCTGCCTTCATCAATGATCTTAGCTAGATCTTCTGGATAACTTGCTGTAGCTTCTATAATACATCAGCATTTGCCGCTTCACCTTATACTTTTGTGATGCAAATAGCTGTTTTTTTTTTAACCCATGAACCAATCTCTGCTAGCTTTGAATTTTTCTTCTGCAACTTCTTCAACTATCCAAGCCTTCAGGGAATTGAAGAGAGTTAGGACCTTGCTCTGGATTAAAGGGAATGTTGTGGCTGGCTTGATTTTCTATTCAGACTACTCAAACCTTCTCCATATCAGCAACAAGGCTGTTTTCGCTTTCTTAACATTATGGATTTTTTGTGACGATAAGTGAATGTATTTTATGTGGCCGGGTGGTGTTAATTGTAAAACAAATACAATATAGTTTTTTTTTTGTTTTTTTGTTTTGTTTTTGAGATGGAGTTTCACTCTTGTTGCCCAGGCTGGAGTGCAATGGCACGATCTTGGCTCACTGTAACGTCCGCTTCCTGGGTTCAAACGATTCTCTTGCCTCAGCCTCCCATGTAGCTGGGATTACAGGCATGCACCACCATGCTTGGCTAATTTTTTGTATTTTTAGTGGAGATGGGGTTTCTCCGTGTTGGTCAGGTTGGTCTCGAACTCCCGACCACAGGTGATCCACCCACCTTGGCCTCCCAGAGTGCTGGGATTACAGGCGTGAGCCACTGTGCCCGGCCTACAATGTAGTTTTACATGAAATGGCCCCAGATTGATGTGCCCTTTGAGCAGCCATATCTCTGTGTGGAATAATGTTAGTTGTTAAGTGCTGATTGCCTGGTAAAAGTACAATTTTTAGAGGTGTGTAGCATCCAAAACAGATAACTGTTATATTCCATTATATTATTGGATCTTTTAGGAAAAGAACTAAAAAATAATTTAGAGTAAACTTTTACCTGATGGTGAAAATGTTGGGAAGCATTCACTCAGTTTTCAGCCTTTGCATCTTACAAAACAGGATTTTGATTGATGTGGCAAACAGAAAAAGGGAAGTGCAAACTATGTAGAAAAATAGTAGTATCATTTAAAATAGTTTCTGAAATTGAAAATGTGCTTCATGTTTAGAACTCCTTGCAGTAGTCCTGGTATACAATGAGCCCAGGGATAAACTACTTACACTCCTTTATACATTATTTACATTATTTACTCCTTTATACATAATTTACACTCCTTTATACATATGTGGATGATCCTTCAAGTATACCAGATTCAGAATCAATGAGTCTTTATTAAGGGCTTAATAATTGTGATAGCTACACTTAAAAAAATTTTTTTTATTATACTTTAAGTTCTGGGGTACATGTGCAGAATGTGCAGGTTTGTTACACAGATATACACGTGCCATGGTGATTTGCTGCACTTATCAACCTGTTGTCTGCATTAGGTATTTCTCCTAATGCTATCCCTCCCCTAGTTCCCCTCCCCTCCCCCCACAGGTCCTGGTGTGTGATGTTCCCCTCCCTGTGTCCATGTGTTCTCATTGTTCACCTCTCATTTATGAGTGAGAACATGTGGTGTTTGGTTTTCTGTTCTTGTGTTAGTTTGCTGAGAATGGTTTCCAGCTTCATCCTTTAAAAAAAAAACTCATCTATTTTTTATGGCTGCATAGTATTCCGTGGTGTACATGTGCCACATTTTCTTTATCCAGTCTATCATTGATGGGCATTTGGATTGGTTCCAAGTCTTTGCTATTATGAACAGTGCCGCAATAAACGTATGTGTGATAACTACCCTTTAATGAGAGCCTGGCAGTATGCTTTAGTTAGTATTTTATCTTTTTTACCTTTTAATTTCTTTCGTACACTGTTAACTGATAGTGCTGTTTATTTTTTTATTTTTTCTAATTTATTTCTTGCTGGAAGGACTAGCACTTTTTACATTTCTTTTTTTACATTTTTTGTTTAGCACTTTTTACATTTTTTTTTTAACAGATGAGGAAACTGAAGCTTAGAGAATTTTCTAGTTTCTCAGTGGGAGAGCTAGGAGTCAGAGCTGGCTCTTCATCTCAGCATGATTTTTGTATGTTCCTACTTCCTTACAAGTAGATCATATCTTCACAGCTCTGTTCCATCCTTCCAGAAATGAGACCTGAGACTCAGAGGGGTGAAGTGACTTACTCCAGGGCACACCATGGATCCAGTCTAAGGTATTCATACCTGATACCTTAGATTGGAGCCTGTGTCTTCTGATTCTGAGCCCTGTCTCTACTTGCTTTCTGATTGCCTCCCTGAACCTCTGCCGGTGCATTCGAACAGTCTTTGAAGCTCTAAGTCTAGCAATCAGCCCTTGGAGCCCTTCCTGCTTTTCTTGCATACAGCATGGTGCTGTTGCTTTCATAGTGAAGTATAACATCAGAACCCAGAATGACTTCAGGGCATTAACCAGGCATGTCAAATGAAATTCTAGTGAGATTTGCTGTGTAGTGTGAAATTTTGTGAAAGTAACAACTTCACAGTGAATTGTTTTCCTGTAAGTAACTTTAATATAAAAATTCTTTTGTAATATAATTTCTCAGGGCCATTGTTGTTTTTCCTCTTAGGTCATTGCTAGAATTGTGGATGGAAGCAGATTCAGTGAATTCAAAGCCCTTTATGGAGACACATTAGTTACAGGTATAAAGGTGAAGAATTGAAAATACAAACATTTTCTGCTGCTTTGAAAATCAGGAATCTCTTGTCTCAAGACTTTGATACACTTGGCATGGGCTTTGTCACTGAGAGCACTACAAATGTGTGAGCCAGTTTTCAAAAGAAACTGCTTTATAAAGACAATTTGTAGCTTAATGGCTTCATGGATTCAAACAGTTTAAAATGGTAATAGCGAGATGCTGTGGTGTGGGTCCCTATCTGTGACTTTGTGACATTAGTTGTATAAAAAGGTTCTTATAGTAAAATTAGCAGAAAATACTTGTAGTTATTTTTGTTTTTCTGGATAACTATAATATTTTGAAAATTTCAGCACTGTTTCCTTTATTCTTTAGTGTCCAATTCAACAAGGAAGTTTTATATTGTGTTTAGCTTCCCAGAAGAATATAGAGTGAGTTAATTCTCACAGCCTCTGTGTAGGTCTTAAGCTGATTCATGCAAACATTAGATTGAGAATTCGATATATCAGGTCAGGAAAAACAAAATAAGGATGTTTATAAAAGTTAATTTTTTAAATCTAAAGTGTTTGTAGGCCTTTGAAGAAAAGTATTTGAGATAGATGCTAGACCTATAATAATCTATTTAAAACAAAGGAAGAACAAATTTTGTGAATTTATTTGGTCATAAAAAGCTTGAAAATACAGTAGTTGAAGATAATATCAGAGTAGGAGAAAAACTAGCTGCAGAAATCCAAATTGCAAATATTCATTGAGGCTTAAGCAGAAACCACAGTACTTTGTCCTGGTTTGATTTGTGAACAAAAGAAGGGTTCACACTGGGAGTAGAATTTATGTTTTTGTACTTAGGTATTTAAGTGATTAAAAGCTTTTTGTTTGATATATAGACAGGATTTGTCACCACATTGTTCAGGATGTAATGGTCATTGTTTAGCAGTTTAAAACAAGTCAAAGCTGTTTCTGCTTTCTCTGAAGATGGATGGGCTGTCTTTGTCATCTGCTTTTATGGATTTGCCCCGTACTTGCTAAAAGCTGTGTGGTTCTTTTGTCCCCTAGAATACACACCTGGTTTCCTTCATCTCTTCTTGACTGTGCTGGAGTTCAAATATGTTTAGGGACAGAGAAGGGGAGTGAGAAGGAGAAGGGAATGAGAGGGTGGCGGGGGGTGGGGGGTGGTGGATAAGAAGGGTGGGAGGAATGAGAAGGTGGGAGGCATAATGTGTGAGGAGGCAAGAGGGGAGGACAAAGTTTTCTGGGGCTCAGGTGTCTCTGGAAGTTCCTCAGGGTTTCCTCCTGCTTCACCACTTGCCATGTGTAGCCTCTAGTCGTTTCTTGGACACTGTGCTTTCCCATTGTAACTCAGGTTTGGATCCGGCAGTTGGCGAAGGCCCTCCCTCTGTGGGTGTCCCAGTAGTATGGGGACATGTGCCCTACTCAGCACATCCTGTCTGTGCCTGGAGATCCTGAAGCGGGGCTTAGTGTGGGTTGAATCTAAGTGGTTAACAGGGTTCCACATTTGCAGGGGTAGCATCTTCCCAGTGAGTAATGTGTTACATTCCCATGTCTTTGTGCAGTGAGGTAAGAGGCAGGACTAAGAATGGACTGCTGGGCTTTTTGGAAGTTTACCCCTTTCTGAATGGCTTCTGTAAGTGGCAGTGCCATTTAGGATATGCTGCATAGGTTTTTGGCTGTGATTTTAGGACTGAAAGACAAAGAGACATCTAGGTGGCCATCAAATCAGTGTTTCATTGTATCACATTAAATAAACATGATACATTAGCCAGGCGTATTGACTACTGGGGTTTATAGTCTCAGCTGCTTGGGAGGCTAAGTGGGGAGGATCACTTGAGCCCAGAAGGTTGAGCTACAGCGAACCATGAGCTCATCACTGCACTCCAGCCTGGGTGACAGAACAGGACTCCATCTCATAAATAAATAAGAACACTATGATTTTTAAAAAGTCATTAATCTAGACAAAGTCAGAGTAAAGGAAAAAACAACAACACATCTTTAAAGATTCAGGCTGGGTGTGGTGGCTCATGCCTATAATCCCAGCACTTTAGGAGGCCAAAGTGGGAGGAGGATCACTTTAGCCCAGGAGTTCGAGACCAGCTTGGCAACATAACAAAACCCCATCTCTACAAAAAATGCAAAAATTAGCTGGGCGTGGAGGTGAGTGCCTGTAATCTCAGCTACTCAGGGAGAGGGAGGCTCGAGAATTTGACACTGCAGTGAGCCATGATTGTGTTACTGCATTCCAGCCTAGGCAACAGAGTGAGACCCTGTCTCAAAAAAAAAAAATTCAGTTTTCTGGCTTATCAGTGTGTTGACACTCTCTCTTATCTGTTGATTTTTCTTCAATAATTATTTGATATTCAAAAATGTTTTTCTAATATCCCTAGTGTCTGGTACATAGGGGCACTCAGATATATTAAATGTCTAGGCACTCAGATATATTAAATGAATAAATGGATAATACAGTAAAGCCGCTCATTTAACCAAATCAATCAAGACAAAAGGATAACTCTACACGTATCATGACCCCTTCTAGAAGCAAAAGAAACCAGACTCTAGGACCTTATGAATAAAAAGACCATGACATGAGCTATTTTATACCATAGACATTTGCATTTTAAACTTAGATCTGAAATTAAAGAATGTGTAAATATGCTTCTTTTTGTGAATTAAAAGCCCTTGGAAAAACACATAACATAAATCATCTTTGAATTTTCTTTGAGGATTTGCTCGAATATTTGGATACCCAGTAGGTATCATTGGAAACAACGGAGTTCTCTTTTCTGAATCTGCAAAAAAGGCAAGTACTATTAAAACTATTTCAAGATTTTCTGTTTTAATTTAACATAATGTTGAAGGTCAAATAATGAATTAAAATGTATTGCATAAAAGTACACAAATGCTTGATCAGATGCCTCAGCAACCAGAACAGTGTGTGTGTGTGTGTGTGTGTGTGTGTGTGTACGCGCATGAGGGAGGCATGTGTGTGTGTATGCACATGTGTGTATATGTGCATGTATGTTAGTATTTGAAACAGTTTTTATGGTGGTTTACATTAATGTGCTGTGATTAAGTGTCTGGAGCACTATTAAAAATGTACTTATTTTGGCCAGGCGTGGTGGCTCACTCCTGTAATCCCAGCACTTTGGGAGGCCGAGGCAAGTGGATCACGAGGTCAAGAGATTGAGACCATCCTGGCCAACCTGGTGAAACCCCGTCTCTACTAAAAATACAAAAAGTAGCTGGGCATGATGGCGCACGTCTGTAGTCCCAGCTACTCGGGAGGCTGAGGCAGGAGAATTGCTTGAACCTGGGAGTTGGAGGTTGCAGTGAGCCTAGATCACTCCACTGCACTTCAGCCTGGCGACAGAGTAAGACTCTGTCAAAAAAAGAAGTACTCATTTAAAAAAAATTCTCATAAAATACTTGAGTTATAATTGCTATAGAGGACATGTGCATATTCTCAGATGATAGAAAATACTTGTCCTGAAAGTGTTTCATGTCCTGGAGGGACTCAGAGGTCTCATGGTTCAAAGATTCAGGTGGTTCTGAGACATGATCTGTTTATTCTCTTCTATCCCATTATCAGTTTAACTTTATTGTATTTTTGCTTTTTGGAAATGGGAATAGTGGGTCTTTGTTACTGGACCTGTGGCTTTAAAAGAGGGAGTTCTTTTTATTTATTATTATTTAATTCAGTCCTCTAAGGCATCAGAAAAAAGAGGGAGTTCTTGAATATCTTTTGGTTTTGTTATTATTTGATTTCATATATTGTCTCAGATTTACCTAAACTTGGATAAATATAATTCATATAAAAATGTTTTTTAAAAAAATTTTAATTCATCAAACTGCTTCAGGAAATAAAGTATTTCCTTAAGAAAAAAATATGTTTAGTATTGCTTTTTCTTTTGGAATAACAGGGTAAAAGATCTCTTTATTGATGCAGGTAACAGGCATTTAAGCTCTTTCATACCCTAATTGAGGAAGAATTTGTCTTTGGTGAAATTTTTTATCAATAAAATTGGTTTTGGTATTCTATTTATTATTACTCCTTCAACTTGATTTTATGAGAACCAGAAATTACAAGTAAAGAAAAAAAAAATCCCTTATAATCCCTTATATACCAGAAATAGCTTTTAGTAACATTTTATTATTTTTTTCTTAATATTTTCTTTTTTTAAAAAATGATGTGCTATAAATGGATAGGTTTTGCTTATTTTCATTTAATAGTGTATAGTCAGTATTTCTCAAAATAGTAAATATTCCTGAAATAATGAGTTTTAATTAATATATAATATACTTATTTCAGTAGAGGAAGTGTCAGACTGAGTCCAAACTCTGCCTGGTTTTATTTGTCAACTTGGCACAAATAAACCCCAGAGGAGTTGTGTTTGGCCTCAGCCTGACATTTCATTTGTTGAAATAAGCCCCAAAGGTCTACGTGATTTTCTCATTCTTGTAAACGTAGTCATATTGAAGTTGAGCAATTACTTGGCAGTTTTGTACCTGACAAGGCATTTCCAGCAGAGGTTAAAGAGATCTTCAAATAGAGTAAAACATAAAGGAATTGTTTATAAGAGTTTCCTTACTCATATAATCTTTAGGAAAGGAATAGTTGTATTTTGTATCATTAAATAATTTCCTAAACTCAAGGTTAGAAGATCTCTATCACTTATCTAATCTAAAATCCCATTTATTTGGGGGATGTTGGTAAGAAAGATATATTTACTATAATCTTGATGCATGAAAGAATTTCAGATGATCATCAAAATGGAAATGTCATCTTTCATATCCCAGGAGGGTTTTTATATTCTGGCTTTTCTCAAGCGGAGAACTAGAGAATTATCCAGTAGCAGAGTTCAGCAACTCTCATTGGCATCAGTTCTTTCTTTTCTGTTACTTAAGTTTCACTTGCTGTTCAGAATGTTAGTGATTGACATCATCCTTGACACAACAATAGTCTTAACAGCCATGTGCTAGTGATTATACAGGTGATTGTGCAAAACAAGTATAGTTCAAACCTACAGTTACATGTCCTATTGATGATGGAGTAGCACTATACTAGTACTGTTACTCTTAATATAAGGTAAGACTAGCCAAACAAAGGGCATTCTTAGCCAGGAGTGGTAGTACACACCTGTAGTCCCAGCTACTTGGGAGGCTGAGGCAGAAGGATTGCTTGATTCCAGGGGTTTGAGGCTGCAGTGAGTTATGAATGTGCTGCTGCACTCCAGCATGGGCAACAGAGTGAGACCATGTTTCTTAGAAAAATAATAATAAAAAGAGGACAATTTTTCAAGTGGGATATTCTTTCTTGTCTTTGGCTGAACTCGTAGTGTTTGTAGAATGCATGATGATTATAGAGTTAATTCCCTTTTAAAAAGATTTTTATGTTATTTGCTTATAGGGTGCTCACTTTATCCAGTTATGCTGCCAAAGAAATATTCCTCTGCTGTTCCTTCAAAATATTACTGGTAAGAAAATAGCTTAATCAGTTTGGTTGTATTGATTCCAGAGCTGTGCCATCAGTGTGCTCATGTATTGGACTGCACGCATGTAGACCACTTTCGTCAGAGCAGGAAGTTCTACTGGACATGTTCCTTCTGGAGGCCCTTTAAGGGTTAGCACTTTTCTCCATGCATGGTAAATATTCTGAAGAGATAACTCAGATTTTCTTTCCCCCAAGTAGCTTGGCCTACAGGCATGTGCCACCATGCCTGGCTAATTTTTGTATTTTTGTAGAGACGTAGTTCAGTCAGACCATGTTGCCCAGGCTGGTCTCAAATTTCCGAGCTCAAGCTATCTGCCCGCTGCGGCCTCCCAAAGTGGTAGGATTACAGGCGTGAGCCACCGCCCTTGGCGGATTATCCATATTTTCTAAGCGAAGCCATTTCTGAGTCATGTACATTGTTAGCATTCACATGGCCGCCCTTTACTCCTGTGTGTGCACATCATACGCCCAGAAAGCAGCAGGAGCACGATCTGATCACCGCAGAGAGCGCTATGCTTTTCCCAGGACTCTGTTCCTCCTCGAGATTTCAAGCATGTGCTACGGTCTTCCCTTTTATTGTACAGTTAATTCTACTTGAAGCAACAGCGTTTTAAAATGTGTATGTACTACCCTGAACCAAAGTCTGAGGATTTGAGTTTTGGCCCCAAAGAATGGTATCACTAAAGTGAGGTATGTCACCTCTGTGGACTTCATACTCCAGAGATGACCTTAACATGGTGGATAAATTGATTTTTAAGGTCTGTTATGGTTCAAGAGAGTTCTCTTTCATAGAATTCTCGGGTTCTCTGGTATCCTTCATTGTATGTTGCAGAGTGTCTGACATATACAAGGCACTCAGACATGTTGGTTAGCAGAAAACTACCTCCCCCATCCCAGGCTACCTTAGCTTCAAAGAAAGGAGGGGCTCTTAGTAGTTGTTGGGATCAGGCAGGCCTCTATGGGAAGGAAGAGTAGACTCTTGACAGTCAACAGGGCTTGAAATAGAACTGGTACTAAAGCATCTTTATCCCATGCGCTACTTAGGTTCATGATATTTGGTTAGATGAGTGTTGAGAGGAGTTATATCCAAATGGCAGTCGAAGGGGGTCCTGTGTGGCAACCCATGTAAAAGGGCAGATAGAAAGGGTTCTGAGGCCTAACTATACCCAAGTTCTTGTTTCTAATCATGATTCCTGGATTATTAACTACCAGGCATTAAAACTCTGTGGTTTGAAGATACCTATATTTTTGTTTTGTTTTGGCCCTCTAGGGTCAGAGAGCAGAGGTTGAGTTTATTTTTTCAGCATTGCATTTGAGGTTCCTGTGGGATGGTCACCTGGAGGCATTATAGGCAGGTGAATAAGTCTCAGCACAGGAGAGGTGTTTATTAGAGATGAAAATGTAGACATCATCAGAATATGGAGGTGGCTTTAAAGCTGTGGGAAGAGATAAGAACACCCTGACAGAAGAGAAGAAAGTTCAATGACAGTTTTCAAGTATCTCTGATTTATTCCTTTTTTTTTTTTTTCAAGAGTAAAGGAAGATGGGGAGCATGATTATGCAGTTTTCTTAGGAAGGACAAGGATTTGAGAAAGCCAAATGAGATGCTTCATTCTTCTTTTTGAAGGCAGGATCCCCTCCAGAGAATAGAGGGATGGTGGTCAGGTTGGGGTGGGTGAGAGCTTGAAGACAGCTGTTACTTGGGGTAGGTATGGTGGGAATGTTACAGGGAGTCAAGGCTGGGGAGATGAGCTTTTCTGAGGGCCTGGCTGAGTAGGGTAGCTGCAGGAGGCAGATGGTGCCGAGTAAAGGGCTGTGCTGCCATTCCTGTGGTGACCGCAGGAGGCACATGTGCTCTGGAGGAACTGGTTGGGTTGAATTGGATGGCCAGATACTGGAGTTTGGGAGTGCAGGGATAGTCAGTGAGGCAGGTGAGTCTGCAGGTCCGCAGATGGAAGAAATGCCTTCACTGGAGACTGGGGGGAAGGAGACAAGTGAAGCCCAACTCAGCGTTATAAGGTGGAGAAGGAGGAACCCAAGGTCTGGAAGGCAGTGAAGCTGCAGAGCAGCCTCCACAGAGCCAGGGGCTTGAAAAAGTAGAAGGATCCTGTATTAAAATGAAAAAATAGTTTTTTTAACCTTGCTGTTGAGTCGCTGGCAGGGCCTATTAGCATCCTTATGAAACATTCATCTTTTTGTCATCAAAATTTTAAAGCATTGCTTTGGAAAGAACAGTCTGTTTTTAAACCAGGTCAGTGAATGCTGAAGCCCTCATGGTTGGGCTCATCACAGCACTTTGTCCTTAGCTAGCCATGTCACATCTTTTCAGCATCAAGCTGCTGCTTTGAGATTGTCTCTTTTTAAAAATTTTTATTTATTTTTTTAATAGAGGTAGGGTCTCTCGTTGTTGCCCAGGCTGGTCTCAAACACCTGGCCTCAAGTGATCCTCCTGCTTAGGCTTCCTAAATTGTTGGTATTATATGGGTGAGTCACCGCATTCAGCTGAGATCATCCCTTGAAGATAGATTGCAGCCTCATATTGTTTGAAGGTTTCTGTCTGCATCCAGATGAACTGCTTTAAGAAAATTTAGAAAGTGATTAGAGAAAATTTTATTTTATCCTTTTAAAGCAAACTTTTTAAGAGTATGTTTCACATATAAACATTTTCTTAAGGTGAGAGGCGTTTAGTAAAATTAGTAAAACAAGATGTCCTTTTGGTGGAATTGTATTCTGCATATTAATCCCATCACCCAGAGGCTCTCTTTCTGATCTTTCTCTCAGGATTTATGATTGGTAGAGAGTATGAAGCTGAAGGAATTGCGAAGGATGGTGCCAAGCTGGTGGCCGCTGTGGCCTGTGCCCAAGTGCCTAAGATAACCCTCATCATTGGGGGCTCGTATGGAGCTGGAAACTTTGGGATGTGTGGCAGAGCATATAGGTAGGTTGTTACGATTTTCTCTGAAACAAACATGCTTCAAGTATAAAATACATGGTCAGTTTATTTCAGGTTTATTTGATAAAAAATGGCATTCCCAAATCTCAATCAATTATACTGTAATTTGTATCATCTGGAGGGGTGAAATGAAATTTAATGTTAAAGGTGTTATTTGGAGGAAATCTACAATGGGAATCAAGAAATGCTTGAAGTGGTTGACAATGAAAATGCCACACATTAAGATTTGTGCAGTGCAGCTAAAGTCTGGCTCTGAGAAAGGTTTGTAGCCTTAAAGGCATACCTGGGAAAAGAAGTAAGACTGAAAGTCAGTGAGCTAAGCCTTCAGCTGTGGGAGGGTCAAAGAACAGCATGTTAAATCCGTGACAAAGGACATAATGAAGAACAGACATCAGATAGAAGAATCAGGATAGCCCAAACTTGGTTGGTTTGAAAGGTTAACAAACTTGATAATCCTGCACTTAAACTAAAAAGAAAAGAGAGATGGCATATATAACCACTATCAGGAATGGAAAACAGGACATGACTGCAGATCATGAGAGGATATCATGAACGCTTTCATGCCCAGAATCATATGGAGAACTTAGAAATCCCGTCTGTGCTCAGGCCCTTCCTCTGGAGTCTAGTCTAGGGGTGGAGCTTCCAGCTATTTGTATATTTGTGAAAGCTCCACAGATGATTGTAATGTGCAGCCATAATCAAGAACCACTAATTTAAAAGGCAAACACGGGCCTCTGAAAATCTAGGTTGTGTATTGACTTAATTTGTTTATTCTTTCTTTTTTCCCCCCAGCCCGAGATTTCTCTACCTTTGGCCAAATGCACGTATTTCAGTGATGGGAGGAGAGCAGGCAGCCAGTGTGTTGGCCACAGTAACAAAGGACAAAAGAGCCCGGGAAGGAAAGCAGGTCAGTGCCGTTTCCTCTTGCTTCTCTCTGGGTTTGCCTCTCACCATAAACACCCTGGACCAAGGAGCAGTGTGCCCAGAAGCCCTTGGTATTCGTGGACCTGGTGCACGCTACCTGGCCATATTTAGATGGTTCTTCCCTGGAAGTCATTCCAGCAATTGAGGCTCACATGTTTTCTGTCCTTTATCTTTTTACAGCCATTTCATATGGGATACCTTCTTTGTAGTCATTTAAATTTTTTTCAGAATTTCCAAGAAAACACTTTGTTTTTTTATTTTTATTATTATTTTTTTAATTTTAGAGATAGACTCTTGCTCTGTCACCCAGGCCAGAGTGCAGTGGCGCAGTCTCGGCTCACTGCAGCCTCTGCCTCCAGGGTTCAAGTGATTCTCATGCCTCAGCCTCCTGAGTAGCTGGGATTATAGGCGCCCGCCACCACACCAGGCTAATTTTTATATTTTTAGTAGAGACATGATTTCACTATGTTGGCCAGGCTGCTCTAGAACTCCTGACCTCAAGTGATCCGCCCACCTCCCAAAGTGCTGGAATTACAGGTGTGTGCCACCATGCCCAGGCAAGAAAACACTTTAAAAACTGCCAGCAAGTATCTGAGGCATAAAGATGTTTGATTCTTAGTCATTTGTACTTAATGAGATTTAAATAAGTCTGATGTACTACTTTGATTTTATGACCAAAAGCAGCAGAATTTTGTTCTTTCTATTTTACTTTTAGATTGTTGTTAAGGATACCCTGAGTGGGAGGTCTCTGTCATCTATTGAGAATTGAGTAGCATTATCCTGTGTATAAATGAAGAAAAATGGAAAGGGCAGTGGAAACTTGATGAAAGGCAAAGCAGCAAGCGGCTGCTTTTAAAATGAATTCTTTTGTTTTTGACTCTGTTGGAGATTGTTTTGAAATTTTGCATTAATTTTTATTAGTTCTAACTGTTAACTCTTGCATAAGCACCAACTATGAAGATGACGAATGTGTGTTCCTGAAGTTGCATAGGCGCACTATTGTCTCACTATGGGAAGGCATGGAATGGAGGGAGCCCTGTCTGCTCCATGCAGGAATCCTCAGGTCTTCCACCTAGATGGTGGCATGCAGTACCGTAAAGCCAGAGGGTGGTTTCTGCCTCTCCGAATGCATTCGCCCATGCCTCACACCCCTAGTTGTATTTTCCAAGCACTGAGAACTCTGGAGACTTAGACTGAGGTTTCAGATTCACTTTAGTACCTGTTAGTATCAAAGGAAAAGGATAGCTTTGCTTTTGTGTGAGTGGTTGGGGTGTGGGAGTGTGGGCGGGGGCGGTGGGGTGTGTGAAATTCTACCTGATACTTCAAAGACCTGTCTGAAACTCTATGAAGCTTAGCATGGTGATGTCTTATTAAGTAGTTGTTCTTTGATTACTTCAATATACAGGAACTTGAATTCATTCATTTTTATATATGAAAGGAAAGCCCAGAGTGTTAATGGTTGTCCCTCAGAATTTGTGACCTAGATAATGATATTAAGGTATTAACGTATTTACATAAAAGAAGATAGGGTTTATTTGAAATAAGTCATTTGTTTCTGGTGTCAAGTTGCTTTTTAAGTTGAGAATAGTATTCAGGGTTTCAAATTAAGTTCTGAAGATTTTTACATCTGAATTAATGATCACTTAATCCTTGTAATACTGATGGGAAGGCTGTGAAATTCTTAATTAGGGAAAAATATCTCTCAGTTCTCTGGGAACTTGACTGAAAAGGTTATTCAAGGTTTGGTTGGTATTTTACCCCTTTAAGCTTAAACATTTAAGCTTAACTTTTAAATTTTGCCTATTTTGAGTGAAAATCTCATACTTGTTCATGTTCTTAACTAGAGGCTGCTAAGTGAAATGCAGGCCTTTTGTTAGGTTGTGTAATTCACATGCATTATTGTACCCTGCTGTGATACACGGCACCCTTGGTTTTCACCTCATGTGAACTATCAGGATGTCGTCTCAGCTAGGAGAGATAGGGTGGGGCACTAACTTGATACGCATGTCTTAGGTGAGAGCATGTATGTGAATGATCACTTGTAATTCATACATCACCATGCACATGTTAGTTGTAACGTTATTATTCATGAAATCTGTTGTTTCTTTTGAGTTGAGGCGATCTAGACAGGGCCAGTTGTTCACTGACGCTGACTTGCTCATGGCCTCTTTTCTTTTAGTTCTCCAGTGCTGATGAAGCAGCTTTAAAAGAGCCCATCATCAAGAAGTTTGAAGAGGAGGGAAACCCTTACTATTCCAGTGCAAGGTGGGAGCCAGAACATCATTAACTCCCTGATGGGTGCATCTGGCGGTCAGGGAGCAGCTTTACAGAGCTCTATGTAGTCGGAATGGTCCAGCACTCATAGGAACTGGAAAGTAACATTTGGACACACTTAATTTTGTACTGTTGTTTCTTTATGATGTGAATGGCTGCTGCTGAAATGCCACCCCTCCTCCTAGCGTCTCTGTGCTGTGGACTCACCACCACTGTTCTGATTCCTGCCTTCCCTTGTCTTGCCCCTAGTCGAGGTGTCTGGGACCCGGAGGGGTCCTGCGGCCCGAGGTGGGCCATGTTAGGAGCCAAAAATAAGTTATAAGCTTGGCTATGTTACTTCAGAAGTTAGTTCTAATTTTTGCTTAAAAACCCCTCTCCTCGATCTCTTTGTTTTTACCCCATTTTAAGCATGAGATCGGTTGAACACTTACTGGCATTTGCTGACGAGTATGCTCGTAGGTTTGGAAGGTGATTAGTCACCACCGGGTCTGTGTGTCAGTGCCAAATAATTACCTCACACACCATTGCTGCTGTTGGCTCTGTTTGTTTCTTATACCACTTAATGAAGTAATAAATTATCATGCCTGTCCCAGCTGGAGACCTGCTGGTGCCTGCTTTCACATCTTTCTTCAACAACTTTAGTGTTCTGCATTCTGAAGACTGATCTAAGCATCATGTCTTCCTTTCATCCCTTGGGCAGATGGAAAAAAGAAAGTAACTCTTCAGCTTGTAAAATTAGCTTATGTTGTAATTTATGCTGGCGAAGGCAAACTGAAGAAGAGAGGGGAGAGAAAAGAAAATCAGGCCAGGCACAGTGGCTCACACCTGTAATCCCAGCACTTTGAGAGGTCGGGGTGGGCAGATTGCTTGAGCCCAGGAGTTTGAGACCAGTGGGGCAACATGGCAAGACCCGGTCTCTACAAAAAATATACAAAAATTAGCCAGGCATGGTGGTGTGCACCTGTAGTCCCAGCTACTCAGGAGGCTGAGGCAAACAGATCAGTTGAACCTGGGAGGTCAAAGCTGTAGTGAGCTGAGATCATGCCACTGTGCTCCAGCCTGGGTGACAGAACAAGGCCCTGTCTCAAAAAAAAAAAAAAAAAATGCAAAAGTTAGAGTCCATTTCAATCATTTGAATGCTTCCTTGGTGGCAGGCACTGCTCTTGGCACTAGGGATACAAAGACAAAACATACTGATTTTTTTGAGAACATAATTAGTTTGAGCAGACAAATAATATCATTTGTGTGTGTGTGTGTGTGTGTGTGTGTGTGTTTTCTTTAAAGATAGAGTCTCAGTCTGTTGCCCAGGCGGGAGTGCAATGATGTGATCTCAGCTCACTGCAATCTCTACCTCCCAACTCAAGCGCTCCTCTTGCATCAGCCTCCAAAGCTGGGACTACAGGCATGTGCCACCACGCCCGGCTAATTTTATTGTATTTTTTGCAGAGATGAGGTTTCGCCATGTTGGCCAGGCCGGTGTTAAATGCCTAAGCTCAAGTGATCCTGCCTCACCCTCCCAAAGTGCTAGGATAACAGGCATGTGCCACCTGTAATTGTGGCTGGCCAGCATTTGGGATTTTTAAAAGGCCTGTTTCTTTCTTTGCTAAATATATATTTTTACAGACAAATTTACAGATATATTTTGTTGTGGTAGGTTGATTCATTTAATTAAGAACAAAATATTTTAGTCTTTGATTTGAGAACTAAACATGTTCCTGATTTTATCATCGTGTAACAGACACAGAGTATCAGTAAATGGAAAGAAGCCATAGAAAACCATCTAAGAGGTTTCAGATGAAATATAAAATACATATTGTTAAGCTTTTCTGTTTTTTTTTTTCCACACAGGATTTTGATTGAAATACACAGGGACAGCTGAAATTAAAGTTTGAAAAATTGTGTATTTTGTGTGAGCCATTAGCTTGTTTTTCAGCCTTGGCTAAGATAAATCATCTCTTCAGAAAGATTGCATCCTTTATTATTTTCATACTAACATTATTATTATTTTTTAATGGACTACATTCAAGGCAGGAGAGCAAATGGCTTAGAGAGACTCATCTTTGGAAATAAATGTTAACAGACAGTAAGGTTTTCTGTGGATCTGTAGATGTTTAACCCTTCTGTTGAAACAGTTGGTGGCATGGAGACAGCAGCTTTCTTTCAAAGATGAAAGGATTTCCAAGCCAGTTTCTGGTACCTTCCTTGGGTTGAGTAAATCTCAGCCTCACAGTAAAATTCCCTGGGCTGATTAGATTTGAACATGGCAACATGTGTCTTTTCAGAGACAGAGCTTGTCATTATTAGTTACTGGAACCTACAATGTTTTCTGTAATCCTAATAGGTTACATATGTAGCGTGCCAATTTGCTGCTGCTCAGTTGTTTTTATAATCAAACTTTTATTGGGCATTTCATTAGCACCTCTTACCTGGGGCAGTCTTTTTAACAAACATGATTAAGCAGCCCCTTCATCACATGCTTGCTGTGCTGCGGGCTTCAGAAGGGACTGTAATCAATTCATTTGCTGCAGATAACAAGAGTGGCTTTCTTTTTATTGGGCGTTGATACTTTAGGGTCCCTTTTATGAATGTTTTATGAGCAAAGATTTGATTCATGTCTGTCAATGTAAGAATGGTTTAATAATTGATGCCAGGTCCAGATACCGAAGGCAGTTTGTACAAAAAAAAAGCCACCTACTAATAACCTTTAAAAAGTAATATTTCTCAGTCATTTTTCCTTATACATTTGAGGTTGTCAATGAAAAGCAAACTAAAATTTCTACTTAACAGTTTCTTCTGCAAGCAATTTAAAATTATTACTTGTTTTTCCTATTGTAGCAAAATGTAAAGACCTACATTTGAAGGTATCTATTTTATTAATAAAATGTACTGAAGCTGCCTGGGCGTGGTGGCTCACGCCTGTAATCAAAGCACTTTGGGAGGCCAAGGTGGGTGGATCACCTGACATCAGGAGTTTGAAACCAGCTTGGTCAACATGTTGAAACCTCATCTCTTCTAAATACAAAAATTAGGCGTGGTAGCACACTCCTGTAATTCCAGCTACTAGGGAGGCTGAGGTAGGAGACTTGCTTGAACCAAAGGGGTGGAGGTTGCAGTGAGCTGAGATCACACCACTGCACTCCAGCCTGGGTGACAGAGCAAGACTCCATCTCAAAAAATAATAATAATAAAAATAATAAAATTCACTGAAGCCTATTCAGTAATTTTCATAGTTTCTTAACAATTCAGAGGGGAGTTGGGAAAGCTACCTCTTCCAGTAAAGTTTAAGGTTATTATCTGGGTATGTGTGGTTCTCCATATTAATGACAGAATACACCAACTTGTTTTGTATATTTGTGTGGGCAGAAAAGGAATAGGAAAGTTTTTCCTGAAATAAGTAAACATGTTTTCCAACCAGGGGTTACTTTGAGATCTCTTGTAAAAGTAGTTCCTTAAGCCTTAAAGCTGACATGACAGTCTGTGATGGCCTGGGGTAAAAGTCGTGTCATTTTTCCCACCTTTTCCCCCTCTGACTTGAGCATAGTTTCTGTTGTGAGGTTATAGTACATGGATGCTAATCAGTGGATCCATATACCTGAAGAAAAACGTCCTTGGCATTTTGCATGTGGAGTGTATAAATGGTAGTTCAGTGGTAAATTCATAACTCTTTTTTTGTTCTTTTGTCAGGGTGTGGGATGATGGGATCATTGATCCAGCTGACACCAGGCTGGTTTTGGGTCTCAGTTTTAGTGCCGCCCTCAACGCACCAATAGAGAAGACTGACTTTGGGATCTTCAGGATGTAACTGGAATAAAGGATGTTTTCTGTTGGACATGTACCAAAAATGAACACATGTAGTAGCCTTAAAATTTTAGACTTTAAAAAAAAATTTTAGACTTTTTGAACATGTGGCTATTACAGTAATTTTTTTTAACACAGTGCATTGTACTTTTTTCTATCTTAAAAAAATCAGTGAGGAGATTTATTTAATGAACATCAATTCCCTTTAAATTTTCTTAGAAAAACTTCTCTGTGGCTCAGTTTTACCACCCATAAAGTTGATACTAATTTACAGTTATCCTTTCTGACCCACAAAGTACAAAAAGTTCTGTAATCTGTAAACTCAGTCTTGTAATCTGTATTATTGAGATGGCTAATATAAAGTTGTACTTTCACTGCAATGATTGTTTTGCTGATTATGCCTGTTGATATTTGTGCAGCTTAGTTTTGAAAGGTGTCTGTTACTTCGGTGGTATTAAGTGCCCTCACACTGCTGTGCAGCCATCATCACCATTCAGCTCCAGAGTTCGTTCTCAGTGCCAAACTCAAACTATGCTCATTCAAACAATAGCGCTCCCCATTTCCCCCTCCTCCCAGCCCCTGACATCTCCTTATTATTATTATTTTTTGAGGCAGAGTGTTGCTCTGTCGCCCAGGCTGAAGTGTAGTGGCGTGATCTCGGCTCACTGCAGCCTCTACCTCCTGGGTTCGTGATTCTCATGCCTCAGCCTCCTGAATAGCTGGGATTATAGGCCTGTGCCACCACGCCTGACTAATTTTTGTATTTTTATTAGAGATGGGGTTTCACCATGTTGCCCAGGCTGGTCTCGAACTCCTAACCTCAAGTGATCCACCCACCTTGGCCTCCCAAAGTGCTGGGATTCCAGGCATGAGCCACCATGCCCAGCCACATCTCCTTATTCTTAAATGTATATGTTTCTCCTGGTTTGATTTATTCTTGCTGGGCCATTTCAGCCCCTCTCATGGCTTCAGTTACCATCTAAATGCAGATGATTCCTGCCTTGGCAGTTCTTAACCCAGCTCTCCCCTGAGCTGCAACCTGCATATCCAGTAGGTCTACTGGACATCTGCACTGGTTGTCATGGAGGAACCTGTAGCTTGCTCATCAAGTCCTACTGATTTTCACTATCCCCTGAGTTTCTCCACTTATTTTTGTCTTTCATTGTCACAGGCCTTAGAAGAGGTCTACCTGCCTCCAGTCTTACCTAGTCCAGTCTGTCTACCCGCTGGAGTTGGAATGGCCATCTTGAAGTGATAATGTCATGTTACTCCCTTCAGTGATTTCTTATAGAAGTGCCAGTCCCTGAATGCCACTAAGATCTTAATCTTCACACCTTTAATCATACCTCTTTGTCTCCTCTTTACACAGGAGAATGGCTCCAGCTATTCTAGCTCTCTTTCAGTTCTTTGAACCTTCCTACCTTGGGGTCTGTAAGGTTCCCTCTGCCCAAATTGTTCTAGTCTCCCTTCTTCTTCAACACATCCTTCAGTTTAAGCACTCACATTTCTCAGTTTGAACTCTACTTCCTTAGGGATATCTCTGTGACCTCCCCTGTGCTGGATTAGCTTCCCTACTCTATGCTCTTATAAAACACTGTCTACTTTCTTTGTCATAAACTCATCATTTTACTATAAACATTTCTCTAATATTGTCCTCCTGCTAGAATGTAAGCTCCGTAAGAGCAGGGATTCTCCTGTTTACCCTGTACCTCCAATGCCCAGCACTTGTAGATGCTCAAATATTTGTTGAATGAATGAAAAATCCATATTGTAATTCATGTCCTCAGGCCACATTAGGTGATGGATTATATGACTGAATAGCACTATCAAATGTTTTCCTAATAAAATCAATATTTCAAACGTTTGTATGTGATATTTAATATTTCAAACATTTGTGTGTGATATTTAATATTTCAAACATTTGTATGTGATGTTCAGTGTGCTTCAGGAAGTCAATTTAGCTTTTTTTTTTTTCTTTTTTTGAGACGGAGTCTCACTCTGTCACCCAGGCTGGAGTGCAGTGGCGTGATATAGGCTCACTGCAACCTCCGACTCCTGGGTTCAAGCAATACTCCTGCCTCAGCCTCCTGAGTAGTTGGGACTACAGGCATGCGCCACCATGCCCGGCTAATTTTTGTATTTTTAGTAGAGACGGGATTTCACCATGTTGGTCAGGCTGGTCTCCAACTCCTGACCTCATGATCCACCTGCCTTGGCCTCCCAAAGTGCTGGGATTACAGGTGTGAGCCACCGCACCTGGCCTCAATTTATTTTTTGTGGGGAGTATACAGATAGATGATCAAATTAAGTGGTAGGTTACATTTTTAGAAGAAATATATTAAGTGTTTTAAAATAGTTATATTAAATTTTTAATTAAAATGCACATCTATGTCAGAAAACAAAATGATTTTCTATATCAAGACTAGGTAATATTCCTTTGGTAGGAACCATTAACAAGTCAAGGATTCATGGATATTTTAGGAGTGCTTTTGCCTTTCTGGGAAGAAGCCGATCATCAATAAAACTATATTTAAGTGAATTGGCTTTTAATTTTTCTAGAGTTGGGATCTTGCTATGTTGCTGAGGCTAGACTCAAACTCAGGGGCTCAAGCAATCCTCCTGCTTCAGCCTCCCTAGTAGCTGGGACTACAAGCTTGTATCACTACACCTTGCTCTATTTTGTATATTTTATCCAAGAATAAACATTTGTAATTGTTTTACCAAAATTAGGTAGTATTTAAAAAAACATTTTGATTATCATAAATATGAATTCCAGCAAAGATAATATGAGCTACTTGGAATTTGAAGAAATATGCAGCAAGTTAGGCTCTAAATTTGCCCCTGCTGGTACTTAAAGAATGAAAAAGACAAGATTGCGTCCATTTTTCAGTTTATAAGAAATGTGCTTTCAAATAGAACTTGTTAAAAAAAAAAGAAAAAGCACTTCTACACCAGCAGAAGGCACTATTGAATGTTTGAGTGACACTTGATTATTTGCCAACAAGCTTATGTGCATTTCTCTCCAGAGAGAGACCATATGTTTCCTTCACAGGGATAAATCAAAGCAGGCTTTGGAATGCTTTCATTAATAAGATTATTTTTGAGAGGCCACATTAGTTCTAAAATGCATTGAGGGCGGTTTTCTGGAAGATCAAATCTTCACTAAGACTCTTACTGATTTTTTTTCTTAGTCATCTTTTAATGATTGTTTCTGAAGTTTCATATATAGAAAAATGGCAAGAAGATGAACTAGATTATAATAGCCTGCTGTCATTCATAACATTTCTCTTAAAATGTTACAAATAAGGTACAATTAATATTTAATGATGACATAGATTTTAATCATTTTGACAGAAAGTTTCGTGCCTTTCCACTAAACACTTAAAATAGTTTCTTTCAGCTGGCTTACACCTGTAATCCCAGCACTTTAGGAGGCTGAGGCAGGAGGATTGCTTGAGTCCAGCCATTTGAGAACAGCCTGGGCAACATAGCAAGACACTGTCTCTACTAAATAAATAATAAATAGATAGATAAATAGTGCTTTTATTTTATGTGCTTCGAATTTTCTTGTAACTGGAACCAGAGGATTCTGAGGATTAAGTCGAATGAAACTTCTGTGGCCCTTTTATCTTTCTAGGCAAATGTACATTCCAGATGGGGCAGCCTGTAGTCAAGTTGACTGTATAACTTATCCACATTGGGGCTTTTGAGAGTGAGAAAAAGGGGGTCTTAGTAATAACTAGACTGGAAAACAGGTCTGAACTGGGACCAATTCGTCCCAGTGTGAACTGGGATGTGTGGTCGCTGCCTGTAACATCATCATGACTGAATACTTTGACTGCATGTCAGCTTTTGAGAATTCTTAGAAGGCATCAGTCCAGATACTTGCTTCATGACTTTTAATATGGACTTCAGTATGATACCAGTCACGTCACATGTGTGCATTAGCATTCTAGGGAGACATTTAATTGACCCTAGAGGAGACTTTACCATAGGGCAGGGATGACTTTATTGCCCAACTGTTAGTTTTGTGAGATCAGTGGTTCAATATGTTTGGCAGCTTTCTCTTTCACAAGGGTGACCCAACTCACAGGTTTGTGCCACTTTTTAGGGTAAGGGAGAGAGGCATCTTTGTGGGAGAATAAGGTCTTTGAAGGTGGTGATTTCACAGAGAAGTTATCAAAGGGAAAATATACCCAGAACTAGATGTTAGGAAGTAATCTGGAGGAAAGAATTTTTTTTTTTTTTGAGGCATGGTCGCCTTCTAGTGCCCAGGCTGGAGTGCAGTGGCACGATCTTGGCTCACTGCAGCCTCTGCCCCTTGGGCTCGGGCTCAAGTGATCCTTTCATCTCAGCCTCCTGAGTAGCTGGGACTACAGGCACATGCCACCGCGTCTGAGTAATTTTTGTATTTTGTAATTTTTGTTTTAGTAGAGGCAGGGTTTCACCATGTTGCCCAGGCTGGTTTCAAACTCCTGGACTCAAGTGACCCACCTATCTTGGCCTCCCAAAGTGCTGGGATTACAGGCATGAACCGTCGTGCTCAACTGAGGAAAACAATTTTTTTAAGTGGAATTCAGTAAGTGTTAATTGTAAGAAGTGAACTCAGAAGAAAAACAGGTAGAATTTTAGAATACTCAGGTTAATTTTAAATGTTTCTGTAGAAAATGTACTCAATATTTTCAGCCACAGCACTGTTAATGACATTCCCATATCTATCAAATAATTATAAATAATTTTTGTCTTAAAATTATTTGTAATTTAAAAATCTGACAATGTTGTGGAAAATTTGTGGAAGACAAAGGGAAGAAAATAAAGTGAAAAAGATGCTTCATAATCTCACTACCTAGAGATAACTGCTGCTATTAATATTTTTTGTACACTAGTCTATATTTTTCTATCTTTAAGAATTTTTTTGCAGAAATGCTGTACCACGTTATTCTGTAATCTGCATTTTCACTTAATGTATTGTAAATACATTGAACTGTTTACATGAAATTTAATATTCTGCAATAATTTTTTGTTTATGCATTCTTTGGTTTAACAACTTTATTGGTATATAATTGACATACAGGAAACCACACATATTTATTTTTATTATTTATTTTTTTGAGACAGAGTCTCACTCTGTTACCCAGGCTGGAGTGCAGTGGTGCAATCTCAGCTCACTGCAACCTCTGCCTCCTGGAATCAAGCAGTTCTGCCTCAGCTTCCTGAGTAGCTGGGATTGATTACAGGTGCCCACCACCATGCCCAGCTAATTTTTGTATTTTTAGTAGAGACAGGGTTTCTCCATGTTGGTCAGGCTGGTCTTGAACTCCTGACCTCAGGTGATCCACCCGCCTTGGTCTCCTGAAGTGGGATTACAAGCATGAGTCACTGTGCTCGGCCTAATATTTTGCAATAATTTGATGTTGCATGATAATATGTTGCATGATAATATATTGCATGAATGCTCTCTTTGATTTAACTATGTATATGTAGGTTATTTCTGGTTTTCCACATTATGGATAATGCTGCAGTGAACATCTGTTTAGTTTCTTTACATATCTGTGATTTTTAGGATACGTTTTTAGCAATGGTATTGTTGGATAAAAGCGTACAGGTTAAAGTATACGCAGACCTTTAAGACATGTTGGTAAGTTTTGCTCTTTAAGTGTACATTATGATATAAGTATTGCTGGATGTAATGATGACCCTGGTGTTTTTAGATACAGAAATAGCTTCCCGTAGAATTAAATTGTTTGGCATAAAGCAGTGTTCCCTTTATTGTTAAAAGTTGTATCTAAACTGGGGTTCATGCCTGTAATCCCAGCACTTTGGGAGGCCAAGGTGGGCAGATTGCTCAAGCTCAGGAGTTTGAGACCAACCTGGGCAACATGGTGAAACCCCATCTCTATAAAAAAAATAAAAACAAAGGAGGCTGAGGTGGGAGGATCACTTGAGCCCACGAGGCCAAGGCTGCAGTGAACTGTGATTGTGCCACTGCACTCCAGCCTGGGTGATAGAGTGAGACCCTGTCTCTAAATAAATAAATAAATAAAAGCTGTGTCTAAGTGACCATGTCACGTTAGCAACGAGTTGCGAAGACTGGGCATACATGCATGGGAGGTCACGGTCGTGGAGAACGCACTAGCAGCCGTGTGGACCAGTTCCGCTCTAGTTCAGCTGCTGATGCACTGTGTGAACCTGAGAAGCATGGGAGGGGGTTAAAATCAGCCTTTCTGGCCTGTTTTCCTTCCCTCCTTCCACATGCCCAAGTCTTTTCTCCACCTCTCCAGATTCCCTCTTTCTCTGCTAGTGGACAGTGCTAGGGAAGGTGGGCTGAGGGGTGAGGACTAGCGGGAAGGGTGGACAGAGTATGCTGAGAGCTTTTCTTCTTCCACAGGAAAGCAGGTACCACAGGGCTTGGTGAGACTCATGCTGGCATTTACCAGGATGATCCATTCTCTAGTTGGTCACACCTGGTTTTGTTCAAGTGAGCACACATTTACCAAGGGCTCACTATGTGTCGGGCTTTGGGTACACAAAGATGACAGGACGTGGCTCCTGGCCTGGTGCAGCATCTGACCAGGGACTCGAGGGCATCTTCACCCTGTTGGCACCCCTCTGTCTTCTTTTGGTAACTGTACTTTCATTCTCCTTTGGGAACTACCCCTCTCCTGTTCCTGTGCAGTCTTGACCAGTGTGGCAAGCAAAGAGCCCTGGACACCAAGAGCTGGGCACATGTTGAGGCTTGGCCGGGTGGACTCTCTCAAGTGCTTTGACTCATGAGCAGAGGGACACAGATGGAAGTCGAACGACCTTGAGTTCAATAGACCCAGAGAAGCTGTTCATTCTCTCATCTCTGTTCCAGGCTCCTTGGCATAACCCTGATTACTGAGAATCTATGAGTCAGAGGCATCTGTATCCTTCCAACAATCTTATTTATTGATTGATTTAGTGGAGTCATGTTTCAATGCTTGTAGCGACCAACCCTACCTGACAACACAGTCTGCAAGTCAGAGGTTACAGTAAGTCACTCTGTATTTGCAAACTTGGCGAAAGAACAATGGTATAGACAGAAGAGTAAACCGAGGGTTTTGGTCCTCAAATACACAAAGCATTCAAAGGAGGAGGGTTGTGGCTTCTCACCACCATCCCCAGTGAGGATGGATTCAATGTTTATTTTTTAAATGTACTTATTTATTGATTGTTTGAGACAGGGGCTTGCTCTGTCACCCAGGCTGGAATGCAGTGGCGTGATCATAGCTCACTGCAGCGTTGAACTCCTCCCACCCAGCCTCCTGAGTAGCTTACAGGCATGGGCCACCATGTGGGGCTCCTGGATCAAGTGTTTACATTGTCACATGGGAAACTCAATTTATTGCAATCTTTTGATCACTGAAATATGTTAATGAGCAAGATTTTACATTACTTTTAATTGGAAATCTGGCTAAAAATCTGAAAGTCTTCCACTGGGAATAGTTTAAAGACATCCAGACAGAAGGTAATGGCTTCTTAGGTAGTAAGTGGCTTTTGGATAGCCTTAAGGCCACAGCGATGGTTTTATGAATGATAAACGAATTATTGCCCAGGCTGGTCTTGAACTCCTGAGCTCAAGTGATCCCCTGACCTCAGCCTCCCAAAGTACTAGGATTATCGATGTGAGCTACCACACCCAGCCCAGAACGTGCATTTCTAACAAGTTTCCAGCTGACACTGATGCTGCTGGTCTGGGGATCCCTGGAGCCCAGGAGTTCAAGGCTGCAGTGAGCTATGATCATGCCACTGCGTTCTAGCCTGGGTGACAGAGCAAGCCCCTGTCTCAATCAATCAATAAATAATTAAATTTAAAAAATAAACATTCACTCCATCCTCATTGGGGATGGTGGTGAGAAGCCACAACCCTCCTCCTTTGAATGCTCTGTGTATTTGAGGACCACTGCTCTTGATCTCTAAATCCTTTCCTAGCTCCAAAATTTTAGGATCCTAAGGTAAATTTCTGCTTTGGTGATATTATCATTCTTGCATATTTGATAGATAATTGTACATTTCTCTCCCCCATTTTCAGGGAAGGGTGAGTGCATATTAACTTCTCAGTAAGTAAGTGCTCATTTAGGTCAGTGATTCACAGCCCAGGCTGCACATTAGAATCACTTGAGAAACTTTGAGTAAGAAAAATCCTGGCCAGGAGCAGTGGCTCACACCTGTAATCCCAGCACTTTGGGAGGCCAAGGTGGGTGGATCACAAGGTCAGGAGATTGAGACCACCCTGGCCAAGATGGTGAAACCCTGTCTCTACTAAAAATACACACACACACACACACACACACACACACTCACATTAGCTGGGTGTGGTGGTGTGTGCTTGTAATTCCAGCTAGTCGGAAGGCTGAGGCACGAGAATTGCTTGAACCCAGGAGACAGAGGTCCCAGTAAGTTGAGATTGCGCCACTGCACTCCAGCCTGGCAACAGAGCAAGACTCTGTCTCAAAAAAAAAAAAAAAAAAAAAAAAATCTGATGCCCTGGCTGCATGCCAGGTGAACTAAACAGACTAATTCAGGTTAGGACCCAGGTATCAGTAGTTTTTAAAACGCTCTCAAGTGACTTTGCTGTGCAGTCGAAGCTGAGAGTCACTTCACAGAGGAAGGCTAGATCAGCAGATTTCAAAATGGAGTACCTGTCCGTTTCAAGACACGTTGGTGAATTTAAAATCTTAAATTTTACCTTGTATATATTTTTTCCAGATAGAGCTCACAGTGCAGATAAAAGTTGGCTTTATTTTCGTTTCTTGACCTACCTCATTTTAGGCAAACTGCTGGAAGTGGGTACCAATAGCTAAACGTTTCTAATGAGATCCTCGGTGACGGAAAAAAAAAAGATCAGAGCAAAAACAAGCAAAGACAGAAGGATTTTATATAATGGGCCATCACAGCAGCTGGCATTTTGCTTCCAAAGGATCACCTCCAGAGTCATTTCTTTCTGCGCTGCTGCACTTGTTGTAACTTCTTAGTGGATTAAACAGAGGGTTTAGGTCTCTGAGGATTCCTGTCCATTCATTTCCAACCGACCATGACTAGACTTTTAAAAAAAGGGAATATTAGGCCAGGGGCAGTGGCTCACACCTGTAATCCTACCACTTTGGGAGGCCAAGGTGAATGGATGGCTTGAGCTCAGGAGTTCGAGACCAGCCTGGCCAATATGGTGAAATCCCATCTCTACTAAAGATACAAAAATTAGCTGGGCATGGTGGTGCTCACCTGTTGTCCCAGCTACTTGGGAGGCTGGGTGGGAAGACCGTTTAGCCTGGGAGGAGGAGGCTGCAGTGAGCTGAGATTACACCACTGCACTCCAGCCTGGGTGACAGAGTGAGACTCAGTGAAAAATAAAATAAGAGATATTAATCACCAACATGGATGACCGATAACCTGATATTATTATTATTATTATTATTATTATTATTTTATTGTGGTAAAATACATATAACATAAAACTTATCCTTGTAACCATTTTAAAATGTACAATTCAGTGGCATTAAGTATTAATACATTCACATCGTTGTGCCACTATCACCGCCATCCACCTCCGGAACTTTTTCCTAATCCCAAACTGGAACTCTGTACCTATTAAAAAATCACTCCCCATTTTCACCTTTCCTTCAGACCCTGGTAACCATTATTGTACTCTATCTCTGGATTTGCCTGTTCTACTTCATATGAGTGGAATCATACCGTATTTGTTCTTTTGTGTCTGGCTTATTTCACTTAGTTTAATGTCATCAAGTTTCATCCACAGATTATTTTTTGATCAAATATATTTGTGTCACAATTAAATTGGGTCCATAAAGATGTCAGTCTCATTTCAGTTAAACAAACACAAAGGTGATGAAGAGAGCAGCTATTTCCCTGGAGCTTTTAGGAAGCCCCGGGGATGGGCTGGGGTGGTGTGCAAAATTTAGTCCTGCTCCTGGCCAACTGTATCCTCTTACTTGCTCAGTCCAGAAACATGAGTGTTATTGTGATTCTTCCCTGTCCCTTAACCTGACATCCAATTGCTCAACAAGTCTTATTGATTCTGCCTCACCAAAATCTCCCTTAAGTCCTCCTCTGTTGTCACTGAATAGCCTCAGCATAGGCCTTTATTTTCTCTTGGATCAGTGTCAGAGCTCCCTAACCAGTTTCTCTGGTCATCTGCCAGGAAGTTTTCATAAGAATTTAGTAATACTGGGAGCTGCGTGGTTATGGACCAGGCTATCTCAGGAAAGAGTAAAGAGGAACCCAGATGTCAGGGATGCTGTAGAGAAGTACTTCAAACTTGAATGCTTGAAGTCATGAATTCATCCAGCAAATATACTGCATGAACATTTCTCATCTGGCCTTGAGCCTGTCTCTTCAATTACCATCTTCTGCATAACCCCTTGAGCCATCTGTCTCAAACAGATCTGATTTTACCCAAGTACGTCTGACTCCAGAGCCGCGCTTTCCCCAGTGCACAGCCTCCCAATAAACGATGATTCAAAACTCTTGACAGGTTAAATCAAGGGCTCAGAACAAGATGAAATTTAAGAGTAATACATACAGAATCCTACCTCTAAATTTAGGAAAATAAAGAGCTTCCATACAGAACTGGTGAAATCTGGCTTTGTAATAGTTCATACGGAAAAATAAAATGATCTTGGAGTTTTGTTTGTCAACAAGCTTGACATGGGTTAATGCTGTGATGACATGACTCATGAGAGTTATTTATTTTTCTTTTCTTTTTCCTTTTTTCTCTTTTCTTTCGTTCTTTTTTCTTTTCTTTCTTTCTTTCTTTTTTTTTTTTGAGACCAAGTATCCCTCTGTTGCTAGGCTGGAGTGCAGTAGTGTGATCACTGCAACCTCTGCCGCCTGGGTTCAAGTGATTCTCCTGCCTTGGCCTCCTGAGTAGCTGGGACTACAGGCACGCACCACCACACCCAGCTAATTTTTTTGTACTTTTTAGTAGAGACGGGGTTTCACCATGTTGGCCAGGATGGTCTTGATCTCTTGACCTCATGATCCACCAGCATCTGCCTCCCAAAGTGCTGGGATTACAGCATGAGCCACTGTGCCTGGACCCCCCTTTTTTTATTTTTAAAGATAAAGTCTGACTCTGTTGTCCAGACTGGAGTGCAGTGGCTGGATCTCGGCTCTCTGCAACCTCTGCCTCCTGGGTTCAAGTGAGTCTCATGCCTCAGGCTCTCAAAGAGCTGGGATTACAGGTGCATGCCACCGCACATGGCTAATTTTTGTATTTTTGGTAGAGGCAGCATTTCACCATGTTGGCCAGGCTGGTCTCTAACTCCTGACTTCAGGTGATCTGGCTGCCTCGGCCTCCCAAAGTGCTGGGATTGTAAGCATGAGACACCGCGTCAGGCCTTTTAAAAAAATTTTCGAAACAGAACCTCACTATGTTGCCCATGCTGGATTTGAACTTCGGGGCCTCAGCCTCCTGAGTAGCTGACAGGTGTGTGTCACCACACCCAGCTTAGCTATCCACAGTTTAGACTGTAGCAATTAACATGTCCTGATCATGGGCCATAATAATCCCTATTCTTTGGCCTGATCATTCTCAGAAGAATATTAACCAACTGGAGGGCATGCGGGGCAGTATTTCTGAAGCCTGAGAAATGCACCGTGGCTGTACTAGGGGAGTATATAAAATACAGAGATTGTAAGGCGTATTGCCGAGTTTAAAATGAGGAAACTGAGGCCAGTATAAAAATTAAATTCCGGTTTATTCAGCTCCCGGGCGAGGTTCTATGGTCCCGGGGAAAGGGGCCAGAGAAGTCGCGCTGACTTCCTGGGACGTGGGGTTTTTACAGCTTTAGGGAACGAGGAGTGGCTGAGTGTTCTAATTGGTTGCAGGGGAGCGGGATGGAGACGGGGCGGGCTGCTATTGGTGGGTAGATTGTCGGGCGGGTTTTTCTAATACGAGATCCGGCTAGGGTTGCGTCTACCGGATCCTTTCAGGGGAACGTGTGCTCGGAGGTAGGTGCCGTGTGCAGGGGCCGTTGCCGAGTGTGCAGGGTTAGGTGCTGGGTGCAGAATAGGTGGGTGTGTCCGGCCTCCTGGCGGGGCGGCCGGCCTTACAGAGATTCCTGGGATCTACCGCTGGATATTTTCAAGTGATTTTAATGCATATCTTAGATTGGGTATCATTGATCTGGAGGACATAAATAACATGATGGTGAAGATATTAAAGGAAGTGAGTGTTTAGCCTATAAGGAAAGGACATGGGGACATGAAATTAGGCGTTTCTAATCTCTGAAGTGCTGTTATTTGTAAGTTAAGATGGCAGAATGAGGGAAAGGTGTGGTGTTTAGGGAAGCTTTCTTAAGAATTTAGTAATACTGGGGGTTGTGTGGTTATGGATCAGGCCATCTCAGGAAAGAGTAAAGAGGAGCTCAGATGTCAGGGATGCTATAGAGAAGTACTTCAGACTTGAATGCTTGAATTCCCTGGGGATCTGATGAAAATGCAAATTCAGCCTGGGCGGTGGCTCATGCCTGGAATCCCACATTTGGGAGGCTGAGGCGGGCAGATCACGAGGTCAGGAGTTGAAGACCAGCCTGGCCAACATGATGCCTCGTCTCTACTAAAAATAAAAAAATTAGCTGGGCATGGTGGTGTGCACCTGTAATCCCAGCTACTTGGGAGAGTAAGGCAGGAGAATTGCTTGTACCTGAGAGGCGGAGGTTGCAGTGAGCCAAGATTGCACCACTGTACTACAGCCTGGGAGATAGAGTGAGACCCTGTCTCAAAAAAAAAAAAAAAAAAGAAAAGAAAAGAAAATGCAAATTCTAATTAGCAGGTTTGGGGTAAGGCCTGAGATTCTGCATTTCCAGCCAGCTTTCAGTGATGCCAGTGCTGCCAGGCTGTGGACTGTGCTTTAGTAGAAGGCTGTAGTAGGCGATTCCAATACTGGTTTCAGCCAGATGGCCTCAGTGATCTCTCAAGTTAGAGAGGGTATTCAGCAAACTTAATTGAAGATAGAGAAAGCATCTCACAACACTACATTGGAATCCTTCAGAATTTTTGGTGTAGAACATTTAATTAGGTTAGCTTAATTCTTCCATTTTTCTAGAAACTTAGTATTAGAGATGAGTGTTCAAGAGCATAAGAGCATAAACTTAAGAATAAAATAAATTTGAGTTTATGCCTTGCCCTCACCATTACTAGGATTATGAAGCTAGGAAGTAATGACTCATCTGAGCCTCATTTCCTCATCTTTAATAACCTCTCACTGGTTTTAATATTTTTCTTTAGAGACTGGGTCTCACTCTGTTGCCCAGTCACAATCACTGTAACCTCAAACTCCTGGGCTCAAGCAATCCTCCTGCTTCAGCCTCCTGCGTAGCTAGGATGATGTGTGCACCACCACACCTGGCTAAGTTTTAAAATTATATGTAGAGTTGGAGGGTCTCGCTGTGTTATCCAGGATGGTCTCGAACTCCTGGACTAAAGCAATCCTCACAAAATGCTGGAATTATAGGCGTGAACCACTGTGCCTGGCTTTTTATATGAGTATTTGTTGTGTTACTCTATGTAAAGTACTTAGCATAGATATGTGCTGTTAATTGATTTTTATTAAGTTATTAATTTAAACAAGCATCAACTCTCTACTGCTACCCTCCCTACTCCTCCTGTGCTCTTGGAGGATTCTTGAGAGCTCTGTAAATATCATGGAGCACGACGGTGCATTCTCAGAGGCCAGGCACTCTCCCCAAGTTTCTGTAAGGTTACTGGAAATACCTTTTTGTGTGTCTCATGTCTTGACAATTGGCATGTTCTTACCTTCACTTTCACAAATTGAGAGCTAAATATTTTCTCTACATATTTTGATCAAAATTATCAGTGGATATAATTTGATTTCCTGGACTCACAGCCATGTTTTGGATTTAGTGTCATAATAGAGTGGGTGTCTGCCCAGCATCTGTTCCTGTTTCTCTCCTGCAGAACTCCAATTGTTTTTTCCTTTGTTATTCATACCTACAAATGTATCCACATGCTTGGGAAGCCAGTTAACCCACAGCTCCAGGTGGGCCTGACGGGTGAAAAACTTCTCATGCTTTTTCACAGGGATTGGCCCTGGGATTGGCATGGAGGGAAGTCTGTTGAGGGGTGATTGGAGGAGGCATTTTCTTGCCCTGAGGAGAAGCCAGAAAATTGGATCTCTTTCTTCTCCTGGATCTTGTCATGTGGCAATGTGACTCCGGGGTCTGTGGAGCATTGTTGCTGCCAATTGGAGGATGAAGCTAACATTGAGGAGGCTGAGAAAGAGGAGGGATCTGTCTCCTTGATCCTGCTATGGAACCACTGCCTTGAAGCTGCATCTCTGGACGTTATGCTGCATGAAATAACACATATCTTTAATGTTTGAGCCATTTTAGTTGTGTTCTCTATTACTTTAGCTAAAAGTATTATTACTAATACTGATGTCTTTTTGCTTTCAGCAATACATCCCAAAAGCAGTGGGAGGACTAAAAAAAATTCTGTAATTGCAATGAATTGGGAAAGAGTTTCTCCTCTTGTAAGAAAGAACTACTTTCTGAAAAGTTTTTCAAAAGCCATTTTTAGGAACTTAACTCTAAAACCCTTCTTAAAATAGAAACTATCTACATACCTGTATTATGCTTAACATGTTTGATCTATATCTCTAAACTTTTTCTGAGACAGGGTCTTATGATGTTGCTCAGGTTGGAGTCAAACTCCTTGGCTCAAGCAATTCTCCCCGCTCAGCCTCCCAAGTAGTTGGGACTACACGTGTCCACCCCCGAGCCTGGCTTTTGGAGAGGTGATACATAAAGTTAGTAAGCCTATCATAATTGGGGACATATCAACTCGTAGAAAACAAACATTTCAGGATTATGTTAGTCTGTTGGTGAATTCTTCCCTTTTTCCTTCTCTTTTCCTTCTCCTTCCTCTCTTATTTTTTTTTATTTTTATTTTTTGATGGAGTTTTGCTCTTTGTTGCCCAGGCTGGAGTACAATGGCACGATCTTGGCTCACTGCAACCTCCGCCTCCCAGGTTCAAGCAATTCTCTTGCCTCAGCCTCCCAAGTAGCTGGGATTACAGGTATGTGCCCCCACACCCAGCTAAATTTGTATTTTAGTAGAGACAAGATTTCTCCATGTTGGTCAGGCTGGTCTTGAACTCCTGATTTCAGGTGACCCACCTGCCTCAGCCTCCCAAAGTGCTGAGATTACAGGTGTGAGCCACCATGCCCAGCCCGCCTCTCTTTCTTTATCCATACATTCTACATAAACATTTTGGGATAAAATTTGAGGAGGACTATTTTAAAATATGATTTGCAAGTTAGATCAGTTTTAACACCAAGTTTGCTAGCCCCTGATTATCTCCCTGTCCACACCTTTCCCATGCATGGCAGCAGGGAAGGGGCATGGAAGCAACAAAGGCCTTTTGAAGGGTGCTGCCATCTACACCTATTCTGTTCACACCTTTATCTCATGGCTGTTAAACCCCAGGCATCCACCCTGGATTCTGGTTCTTAGTGAGAGATTGTTTTCCCCCACTAATCATCCAGATTGGGTTCAGTGCAACCTTGGGCTATTTATGTCTCCACGTCCCAAGGCAATGTTGGTAACCTATAGCATGTGAATCCAAGAAGCCATGTTAGCGTGCTGTCCCACTACTTGACAGCTGTCTGAGGGATTCACTTATATACTCTCACTGCTGGAGCTTCAGCGAAGGTGACTCTGAAATCGCATGGTGAAATCGATCCTGAGCCATTCAGTGAGGGGACTCACGCATGTGGGAGGCTCATCTCCCGACCAGTCTCTCACAGTCCTGTGTTCCACCCCCTCCCCGGCCCTTCAATGCTCTCTTCACATTGCAGACCCTCCTGGCATTCTTAAAAATGAGTTTTGATCATGCCACTCTCTTTTGCTTAATAGATGGGCACTTAGGTTGCTACCAAATCTTTTGTCAGCTCCCGGTTTTAGGGATAAAATTTAAATGTCTTTCCTTGGTATCCCTGAGTGTTTTGAGCATGGCTTATACTTTAAAAAATTTTTAGGAAATCAGATAATACCTACCAATGGTTAAAAAATGAAGAGGCTCAAAACAGTCCCCCCATCCACCTTTCACATCGTCCCTTATCCACAGACACTTATTTTTAATTTTTGTGGGTACACAGTGCGCCTATATATTTACGGGTTACATGAGATATTTTGATACATGCATGCAATGTGTATTAATCACATCAGGGTAAATGGGATATCTATCACCTCAGGCATTTATCCTTTGTGTCACACACAATCCAATGACACTCTGTTAGTTATTTTAAAATGTACAATTAAATTATTTTGACTAAATAATTTTGAATAATAAATTATTGTGACTATAGTCACAATAGGCTAGCACCCTGTTGTGCTAGCAAATACTAGGTCGTATTCATTTTATTTTTCTACACTCATTAGCCATTCCCGATGTGCTCCCCTACCCCACTACCCTTCCCAGTCTCTGGTAAACATCCTTCACTCTTACCTCCATGAGTTCACTTGTTTTAATTTTTAGCTCCCACAAATAAGTGAGAACATGTGAAGTTTGACTTTCTGTGCCTGACTTATTTCACTTAACATAATGACCTCCAGTTCCAGCCATGTTGTTGCAAATGACAGTATCTCATTATTTTTCTGGCTGAATAGTACTCCGTTGTGTATATGTACCACATTTTCTTTATTCATTCATCTGTTGACGGACATTTAGGTTGCTACCAAATCTTGTTATTGTGAATAGTGCTGGAATAAACATGAGAGTGCAGATATTCCTTTGACATACTGATTTCCTTTGTTTTGGGTATATACCTAGCAGTGGGATTCTAGACCATATGGTAGCTCTATTTTTAGTTGGTTGTTGTTGGTGGTTTTTTTTGAAACAGAGTTTCACTTTTGTTGCCCAGGATGGAGTTCAATGGTGAGATCTCAGCTCACTGCAATCTCCGCCTCCTGGGTTCAAGTGATTCTCCTGCCTCAGCCTCCCGAGTAGCTGGGATTATAGGCAAGTGCCATTGCATCCAGCTAATTTTTTGTACTTTTTAGTAGAGACGGTGTTTCTCCATGTTGGTCAGGCTGGGCTGGTCTCGAACTTCTGGCCTCAAGTGATCTGCCTGCCTTGACCTTCCACAGTGATGGGATTATAGGTGTTAGCCACTGAACCTGGCTTTTTTTTTTTTAATAGGGTTAAGACCTCCCTATGTTGGCCTGGGTGATCTCAAACTCCTGGCCTCAAGTGATCCTCCTGCTTTGGCCTCCAAAAGTACAAAGATTACAGGTGTGAACTATTGCACTTGGCCAGTTTTCTTTTCTTTTTTTCTTTCTTTCTTTCTTTTTTTTTTTTTGATGTGTCTTTGTCTATTTTTGGTAGCAGGATAATACTGGCCTTGTATAATCAGTTTGGAAGTATCCCCTAGTCCTCCATTTTTTGGAATAGTTTCAGTAGGATTGGTATTCCTACTTCTTTAAATGTTTGGTAAAATGCAGCAGTGAAGCCACTGGGTCCCAGGCTTTTCTTTGCTGGGATATTTTTTATTATGGCTTTGATATAATTACTTGTTACTGGTCTGTTCAGGTTGTGCATTTCTTCATGGTTCAATATTGGTAGGTTGTATGTGTCCAGGAATTTATCCATTTCTTATAAGTTTTCTAATTTGTTGGCATATAGTTGCTAATAATAGCCGTTAATAATCCTTTGAATTTCTGTGGCATTGGTTGTAATTTCCTCTTTTTCCTCTATGATTTAATTTATTTGGGTCTTCTCTCCTTTTTTCATTAGTCTGTCTAAAGGTTTGTCAATTTTGTTTACCTTTTCAAAAAACCAACTTTTTGTCTAGTTGAGTTTTTGTATTGCTTTCTCCATGTCAATTTCATTTATTTATGCTCTGATTTTGATTATTTCTTCTACCAGTTTTGAGTTTGGTTTGCTCTTGACTTTTCTAGTTCTCTAAGATGCATCAAGCCAGGCACAGTAGCTTGCTCCTGTAATCCTATCACTTTGGGAGGTTGAGGCAGGAGGATTACTTGAGCTCTGGAGTTCAAGACAAGCCTGGGCCACACAGTGAGATCCTGTCTCAACAAAACATCAAAGAAAAAAAACTTTCTGGGCATGGTGGTGTGTGCCTGTAGTCCCAGCTACTCAGGAGGATTGCCTGAGCCCAGGAAGTCAAAACTGCAGTAAGCTGTGATTGTACCACTGTACTCCAGCCTGTGCAACAAGCAAGACTCTGTCTCAATAATTAAAAAAAAAAAAAGATGCACCATAGGTTGTTTATATGAAGATTTTCTACTTTTTGGATTTCGGCACTTATAGCTATAAACTTCCCTTTTAGTGTTGCTTTCATTGTATTCCATAGGTTTTAGTATGTTGTGTTTCTATTATCATTTGTTTTAATAAATTTTTCAATTTCCTTCTTAATTTCTTTATTGACCCACTGGTCATTCAGGAGCACATTATTTAATTTCCTTGTGTTTGTATAGCTTCCAGAATTCCTCTTGTTATTTCTAGTTTTATTCCATTTTGGTTAGAGAAGATACTTCATATTATTTCCATTTTTCGAATGTTTAAAGACTTGTTTTGTGTTCAAACATATGGTCTGTCCTTGAGAATGATCCACTTAGTGAGGAGGAGAATGTGTGTTCTAAATATCCGTTAGTTCCATTCAGTCTGTAGTGCAGATTAAGTCTCATGTTTCTTTGTTGATTTTCTGTCTGGATGATCCACCCAGTGCAGAAAGTGGGGTGTTGAAGTGTCCAGCTATTATTTTATTGAGGTCTATCTCTCTTTTTAGTTCTAATAATTCTTGCTTTATATGTCTTTGTGCTCCAGTATCGGGTGCATATATGTATATAATTGTTATATCCTCTTGCTGAATTAACCCATTTATCATTATATAATGACCTTCTTTTTCTCTTTTTATAGTTTTTGTCTTGAAATCTATTTCAGAGACTCCTACTTTTAACCATTTCTGTATTTTGTTCTTTTGGTGATTACAATATCCCTATATGGATGTCTATATTACAATTTCATTGCTTTTCAAACTTAGAAATTTTCTATTTAATTCTTGCTATGAAAAATAAAAATTTGAGCTTAGTTACACAGTCAACCCCCGCTCCTCTCCATTCTCCTCTCACATATAGTTATAATATCCCTTGCAGAAGGCAGAAGAATTGGAGAATAACCATGGGTGATGGTCATTTACACTCAACTTCCATTCTACCTGCTTATCCAGGTATGGCATGTATACTGGGGCAAATAAATAACAGCTCCTAGCACCTGGTATGCAGATATTGACCTGGAAAATGCTTTTTTTTCTCTTTACCAATTTGCAGGTATCACCAGAAGCCATTTGCTTTTAACTGGCAGAAACAACTATATTTTCACAGTCTTTTCTCAGGACTACACCATGAATGCTGCTTCTGTCATAATGTAGTTCACAAAAGCCTTGGTGATTTTGACATGCCATACAACATTCCAATTTTGATGACTATGTTAATTAGACCTGATGAGAAGGAAGTAGAAAGTCCTCATGATACTTAAATAAGACAATTGTGAAGCTATGAGAATTTAGGGGTCTGTCTCCTCAGTGAAGTTTCTGCTCAGTTCAGACACCTGCAAGGTGAAAGGTTGCTGTACATTTCGGTGTCTACTGAGGAGGAGGCATAATACTTGGTAGGCCTTGTTGGATTTTGGAGGAAATATATTCGAAAATGTGATTTCTATCTTTATTTTGTAAGCTTTCAGTAACAGAACAAGAATAGGGGAATCGTCTGGCTGTAAAGGGTTGTGGGAGAGCGTTGCTTGGTGAACTGATTCCTGTTCCAGACCTCCTTGCTGCCCTTTACACATTCTGGTCACTGAGTTTGGAGCCTATTGTAGCAGAAACGATTATGCCTGTTACCACATCTGTGCAGCCCACCTCTGAGTTTACCCCCAGTCACCATTCTGTATATGTGCATGTGTGTGTGCATGTGTGTGTGTGCATGTGCGTGTGTGTGTGTGTGTGTGTGTTTGTGGGGAGAGAGAGAGAGAGAGAAAGAGAAAAAGACAGGGTCTTGCTGTCTTGCTCAGGCTGGAGTGCAATGGTGTGATCATAGCTCACTGCAGCCTCGAACTCCTGGGCTCAGACAATCCACCTGCCTTAGTCTCCAGGTCACCATGCCCAGCTAATTTTCATATTTTTTGTAGAGGTGAGGTCATTTCTCTTTATACTGACAGTTTCTTAGCTGAAGTACCTGCCTCTCTCTGCACAGAGTCTGCTTAGAGGCTTTCTCCTATGCTCAGCTTCCATTCTACCTGCTTATCCAGGTATGGCATGTATACTGGAGCAAATTAATACAGCTCCAGCACGAGAGCTTTGCTCAGCATGCAGAGCAGCTTGGAAGTTTGGGGAACTTTTTTTTTTTTGAGACAGAATCTTGTTCCATCTCCCAGGCTGCAGTGCAGTGGTGTGATCTCCACTCACTGCAACCTCCGCCTCCCTAGTTCAAGAGACTCTTGTGTCTTAGCCTCCCAGGTAGCTGGGATTACAGTCATGCACCACCATGCCTGGCTAATTTTTGTATTTTTAGTAGAGATGGGTTTTTGCCATGTTGACCGGACTAGTCTTGAACTCCTGGCCCACCTTGGCTTCCCAAAATTCTGGGATTTACCAGCATGTAATGCCTCCAGGGGCAACACTCAGCCTGTGAGAGATGGAAGTCATTCATAAATCTTCTACCTCCCTGGTCTTGCTGTGAGATGACTCTGAGATGTGTTCTGTATCTTCCAGTGGTCTTGAGCTCTAGTTGCCCACAGCAGTAATCTTCATATTAACATGGACTCTTGGCTTTTTCTTCCTTTCTTTCCCATTTCATTTTGTCCATTCTCTCATGCTTTTTTGAGATCACCTTCCAAATAAACTGTGTGTTTAAAAGTCTTTTTCTCTGAGTCTGCTTTTGGGAAACTGTAAACTCAGGCACCTGTCAAGAGCTCTGTGTATAGATCGAGGCTTCTTCAGCTCTGCTTCGTGGGTCAACATCCTTTCTACTGCTTTCTAGCTTGACGAATTCTTCTGTACATACACTGACAACCTCTCTCCTATGCTCTTTGTTTTCATTAGCTTTTTATTCCTTATATGCTTCTTCGTGTCATTTTATTGGCATATAAAAAGGGTGAGGAACCATATAGCTGTGCTTATGTGGCCTTCAGTCAAAGCCTACCTATCTCTTTAACCTAAGTTCCTATTATTTCATCTCTTGCCCACAAGCCATCCATCATGGGACCCTCAAATCTGCTTCCCTGTTTCAAGCCTTTGCAGACGCTCTCCTTTTGCCTTGGATTTCATTCTCCTTTCGTGGCCAAAAAACTTCCTGCCTTTTCCTCAAAATTCTGGTCAAATGGTGACTCTTCTATTAAATTCTTCATATGTTTTTCTCTCTCTTCAGCAGGTAATAATGATGAGTTCCACATCGATGTCCTTTAGTTGCCTGTATGTTCTGCAAGGACAATGTCTCTGCCTCTTTGTTTCCCACTGTATTCCCAGTCACTGGCACAGTGTCTAGCCTGGCTCAAATATTTGCTATATGAGCAAATAAATCCATTCTTTATGGGTAAGAAAGCCAATTTAGGTGGCCATGTCGGCATCTAGAACTTACCTGGTATGCAGATTGACCTCTGTGGAGTGATTGCAGGAGAGCTATCTATTTCCAGCCACTCTTTAGGGGAAGTGCTTACAAGATGGACATTTGGAGCAGTCAATGAGAGACTGAAATGGCAGCAGAGGTGGCGGTAGAAACATGAGCAAGAAGTCAGGTTACTGTGCTCTGCCCCAGTTTTTGTCTGTTGTCGCCTTGGAATTGTTGCTGGAGTGAGCTGATTCGATGACATCTCAGTCCAATCATTTCTTTACCAGAGGCCATTTGGTGTGCATGTTATGAGCTGTAGTAAGGCTAGGTGTGATGTCTCATGCCTGTAATCCCAGCACTTTGGGAGGCCAAGGTGGGAAGACTGCTTGAGCCCAGGAGTTCAAGATCAGCCTGGTAACATAGCAAGACCCTGGTCTCTACAAAAAATAAAAAATTAGCCAGATATGGTGGTGCATGCCTGTAGTTCCAGCTACTTGGAAGGCTGAGGTAGGAGGATCTCTTGAGCCCAGGAGGTCAAGGCTCCAGTGAGCCAAGATTGCATCGTTGCACTCCAGCCTGGGTGACAGAGCAAGATCTTCTCTCTTAACAAAAAAAAAAAAAAAAAAAAGGAGCCAGAGTCAATCTTGGGTTTGAATCCCTAGCTCTATCACTTTCTAGTTTTGTAATTTTGGGGCAAGTTACTCAAACTCTTTTTGTCCCAGTCTCCTTATCTGTTGTGAGGATCAGGTGAATATATTATTACCTCACATATTTATTATGTGTTATTTATTTTATATATATATTATATACAATCTCTTTTAACCCATGTAGGGCACATACTGAACCCTATGTAATTGTTGGCTATTGTTAATATAGTAATTGCTAGGTGAATCATGCAAGTTTTTAGGACAGTTGGCTTGCCTGAAGCCACCAAGGGAGTCTAGACTGGGGCTTGGGTGATAATCTGTATATTCTGGGATTCAAGGACCATTGAAAAGATCTTAGCTGCCAGAGGATGCAACAACTGGCTGCACCTCACTGAGCAAGAGGACTTGTCACAGAGTCAGAGCTATGCCTGGATCCAAGCAACAGGATGAGATGATTCAGAAAGTCTGTCTGATTTCCGTCACTGGAGTTCTGAGTTCCCTGAAGGGCTCATTCAAGTCCAAGCCATTGTCTTTTTGTTGCTATGGACACACGGATGCAAAAGGAGCTGAACCTTAAAAAATGATCCCTTGGTATTGAAAATGTCAGCATGTTTCCTTTGGTTATTGGTATTTGAAACTATTGAAAAGTAAATCCAAACATATTTCTTCACCAGTGAAAATAAAGGTGATTGGTGTTAAGGCCGTAGGACTCAAGCGTTAGGTTAGGTTGTGGGCTTATAATGAAGATACCTGGATTTCTCACATAGTTCAGTTCTCTCTTTGGATCTCTCTGGACTACTTGTTTATGTCCATTTCCTTTAGGAGTTTTCTCAGGTGGGTTTTGCTGTCCCCATATTTTCAGTTGAAGTGTGGGACAAAGGATTTAGACTAGAGTCAGCTTGTTAGAGGATATTTCTATTCCTGGAATAGCAGCAGGTGAAAATCCTGGAGAACTCTGGCAGCATCTCTCAATGATCCTTTTTTAAAATACTAGTTATTGCTTTGACTCATGTGTTCTTTGTCTTATATATCTTAATTGTTCTTATCATATTCTCCTGTAAATAATATTACACCACTCCTTAATACTATAAGAACCTTACAATAGTTTGTTTCCATTTTCCATGCCATCTTTTGGGCCATTATGGTCAAATATTTTACATGTGTTATAAACTCCAAAACTCACTGTGATGATTGTTGGCTTTAAATTATCTTATAAAGAAGTATAAAATAACAACAAAAAAGTATTTTATATTTACCTCCAAAGTTGCCATCTGATGTTCTTCATTCCTTTTTAAGATCTGAGTTTCCATCTGGAATAATTTTTCTTCAGCCAAAAGAACTTCGTTTAACGGTTTTGTTTTTTGGCGATGTGGATCTGCTAGCAACAAGTTCTCTCCACTTTCATTTTTCTGAAAATGTCTTTATTTCATCTTCTTTTTTCGGTGGGCGCAATAACAGTTGGTTTGATATGTGTAGCAATAGAATACAATATATTTATATGTTATATATAATGCCTTTGTATATATAATATATTTTATATTTATTTGCAACTGTTGATAATATTTCAGAAGTATATGTAAAGGCATTTACTGTACATCAAGTAGAAAACAGTAGTTTATGAAGCTGAATATATAGTATAATGCTATTTTTTCTACAAAAGTTGTGTATGTATATTTAATTATAGAAAAGCCTGGCCAAATGCAGTGTCTCATGCCCATAATCCCAGCATTTTGGAAGACTGAGGCAGGAGGATCCCTTGAGCCCAAAAGTTTGAAACCAGCCTGGGCAACATGGTGACACCTTGTATCTTGGTGAAACTCTTGTCTCTTTTCGTATTTTTGTAAATACAAAAAAATAACTGGTTGTGGTGGCATGTACCTGTGGTTCCAGCTACTCAGGGGGAGGTGGGGAAGGGGTGGGATTGAGGTAGGAGGATTGCTTAAGCCCAGGAGGTTGAGGCTGCAGTGAACTCTGGTGGTGCCACTGGGCTCCACCTGGGTGACAGAGCAAGACCCTGTCTCAAAACAACAACAACAACCAAAACCAAGAAGGAGAGAAAGAAAAAGCTTGATACTATACACATGGGCATGTAAGCAGTGACGAATCAATGAAATATCAGTGAAGTACTTCTTTTTGCTTATTGGAATTTTCTAAAATTTCTAAAATGAATCTGTATCATTATTATAATAAGAAAGTATAATTTGTTTGTTTTAGCCTATTTGTTTCTTTTCTTCCAATCCTTTCACAGTATTAAAATGCATAGCTTAACAAAATTTGCTTAGCAGTAAATGTCGAGGGTTGCTTGAACCCGGGAGGTAGAGGCTGCAGTGAGCCAAGATAGCACTCCAGCCTGGGCAACAGAGTGAGAATCTATCTCAAAAAATTTTTTTGAGTATGACTTCCATCATGGTAGATGGAAGGCAGGACGATATTGTAGCTCCAACTATGAGGGACAGAGCAGCTTGTGGAGGCCCGAATTGTGAATTTTAGCTCCAGAACAACTGCAGTAATAAATCAGGAAACCTGAGAGAAACCACAGACCCACTGAAGGAAGCAGATTTCTCCTACAGAATCTGAGAGACACCCCAAATACTGTGAGTGCACAAACTGTGAAAGTGGGAAAGGGAGATTGTCTGCCCCCACACACCCTCACGGGGGAAACTGAAGGTCTAGCTTATGGGAGAAGATTTCGACCTCACCTAGAGCTGAGTCAATTTAGAGAACTGAGCAAAATACAGAGGTAGAGGAAGCAGTGGGAAAGGCTCTATGAGCTCACTGGGTCCCCAAGCAGGCCATTCCTGCCTGGCATCACAGGGATCTTTTGGGAAGGTGGCCAGAGGCATGGGGGAAATGTCACAGGGAGAAGGAAGTCTCCAGCTGAAATTTTTAACAATTTGAACTGGCCAAGAAGCCTTCTGGCGGGATCTCGGGGGAGAGCGTGCCTCTGGAGGTGGGGGAAGAACTAAAACCCTACTTTCTTTCCCAGCTGGGAGATGGGGGGATTGGAGCAAGTTCTCAGCCCTGCTTGCCCACTACCTGGAAACAGGCTTGGTGCTGTTAGAGGGGGCATGGTGGGAGTGAGACCCACCCTTCAGATGATATAGGAGCTAGGTGAGGCCTGTGACTGCCAGCTTTCCCCCACTTCCCTGATCACCTACATGACTCAGCAGAGGCAGCCATAATCCTTCTAGGTACATAACTCCACTGATCTGGGAACCTCACCCCCACCCCCAGAATAGTAACATCAAGACCCTCCAAGGAGAGTCTGAGGTCAGACATGTCTAGCCCTACCCCCACCTGATGGTCCTTCCCTATCTACTCTGGGATCTGAACACAAAGGGCATATACTCTTGGAAGTTCTAGGGCCCCACCCACCACTGGTTCCTCTCCATACGACCACAGCTGATGCTCTCTGGAAAGCACCACCTCCCCTCAGGTGGCCAACCAGCACAAAAATAGAGCATTAAATCACCAAAGCTAAAAACTCTCAGAGTCCATTTCACCCCGCTGCCACCTCCACTGGAACAGGTGCTGGTGACTGAGAGACCCATAGTAGGTTCACATCACAGGACTCTGTGCAGACAACCCCCAGTACCAACCTGGAGCTTGGTAGACTTGCTGGGTGTCTAGATCTGGAAGAAAGATAATAATCACTATAGCTTGGTTCTCAGGAAGCCACATCCATAGGAAAAGGGGGAGAGTACTACATCAAGGGAACACCCATGGGACAAAAGAATCTGAATAACAGCCTTCAGCCTAGACCTTCCCTCTGACAGAGCCTACCCAAATGAGAAGGAACCAGAAAACCAACTCTGGTAATATGACAAAACAAGGCTCTTTAACAACTCCCAGAAATCACCAGCAATGGATCCAAACCAAGAAGAAATCCCTGATTTACCTGAAAAAGAATTCAGGGGGTTAGTTATTAAGCTAATCAGGAAGGCACCAGAGAGAGGCAAAGCCCAATGCAAGGAAATCCAAAAAATGATACAGGAAATGAAGGGAGAAATATTCAGGGAAATAGATAGCATAAAGAAAAAACAATAAAAGTGTCAGGAATCATTGGACACACTTATAGAAATGCAAAATACTCTGGAAAGTCTCAGCAATAGAATTGATCAGGTAGAAGAAAGAAATTCAGAGCTTGAAGACAAGGTCTTTGAATTAATAATCCAACAAAGACAAAGAAGAAAGAATAACAAAGTATGAATACAGCCTTCAAGAAGTCTGGGATTATGTTAAATGACCAAACCTAAGAATAATTGGCATTCCTGAGGAAGAAGAGAAATCTAAAAGTTTGGAAAACATATTTGGGGGAATAATTGAGGAAACTTCCCTGGCCTTGCTAGGGACCTAGGCATCCAACTACAAGAAGCACAAAGAAAACCTAGGAAATTCACTGCAAAAAGATCATTGCCTGGGCACATTGTCAGGATGAAGGAAAGGATCTTAAGAGCTGTGAAACAACAGCGCCAGGTAACCCATAAAGGAAGACCTATCAGATTAACAGAGATTTCTCAGCAGAAACCCTACAAGCTAGAAGGGATTGGGGCCTATGTTCAGCCTCCTCAAACAAAACAATTATCAGCCAAGAATTTTGTACTCAGAAAAATTAAGCATCTTATATGAGGAAAAGATACAGACTTTTTCAGACAAATAAATGCTGAGAGAATTTGCCTCTACCAAGTCACCACTATAAGACTGCTAAAAGGAGCTCTAAATCTTGAAACAAATCCAGAAACACATCAAAATAGAACCTTTTATAGGTCCTGTGAGATTTATGCTTTCACATAAAATCTGAAATCACCACTAAAGAACTTACCCATGTAACCAAACACCACCTGTGCCCCAATAACCTATGGGAACATTTTTTATATTACACATATTAAAAAGTGAATAATAATAATAAAAACAAAAATGGTAAATGTCATTTAAGCTTTCTACTAATAATGCAAATGTTAATTGGTAGGATTAAAATTAAAGCATATTTCAGGATTCTGGGCTTTGAAAATATGGATTACATGGGGAAACTAGGCAAATTATTTAAGACTATTGTGAAAACTGAAAAGACATTTCCCCATTGAAGTTGCAACATCAGCTCAGGAGTCAGAGCACTGAGAAGGCTTTTAGTCTGTAGAATATATGTAAACATTGTAGAATGCCTAAATTACACTAATTAACCCACGCATTATCTCACATACCTTTTTTGTGCTGAGAACATTTAAAATATACTATTTCAGCAATTTTCAAGTAGACCATATATTGTTAGTAGCCATAGTCATTATGCTGTACCATCAGAGTTCTTGACTGCAAATGATGAAAGCCAACTCAGTCAGCGGGTATTGGGTTCATTCCTAGAATCAACAAGAGCAAGGGGAACCTGGCTCGAAAGATGGGCAGGAATGAAGGGGGGCTGGGTGGCAGGAAAGGCGAGAGGGCCCTGCTCCAGGACACCCCGCCCAGGGTGGTACCACCACCCTTGCATGTTTGGCCAGTCCCTTTGCACACTGGGTGTCGCAGCTGCCACTGCCAGAGTGAACTCTGAACTGCTCTGCCTCTTTTCAACTGTTGGTCTAGAGTGAGGGCCCCAGTTGTCCCAACCTGGATTATCTACTGGTGGCCCAGAGGTCAGGTGTCCCAGAGAACAAGCACCTCACCTTTGGGCTTCTGTGGAGGGAGCTGGGGCCCTGCCTTCTGTCAAGACGTCTACAGTGGTGAATTTCCCAAGCACAGGAAGGTGGTTGAGATGCTGGGAGGCTAAAAAGACAACCGTTGATGGTCACTCCAAGGACCATATACATAATTGTTGAATGACTGGTCAGCTTGAGGCTGGCTTCTCTTTTAGACTTACAACGAAAAGAAAATTTTTTTTTAGGTTTGCTTTCTTCTTTTCTGACAAAGCCAGTCCAGCACTTACCTCACCTTTTCCTCTCTTTTTAAAGTGCCTCTCATGTTGCAACGTTGTAAGAAAGCAATCCCATAAAACCAAAGTCCTCACACTTCAACTACTTTTGTCTCTATTATGTTAAAATAGTTAGATCTGGGTGACTTAGTCTCAAAAATAGTAGCTACCATTTCCTTGGCACTGAAACAAAGTCCTTTACACGCATGATCTTGTTTAGTCTTTGTAACAGCCCTAGGAGGTGTGGTGTTTAGTAGTCTTAGCAGCTCTCTTTTATAGATTAGGACCCTGATGCTCAGAGATGACTCAAGATCCTAGTCAGTAAACAGTGCAGCTGGAATTTGTGACATTTTTCCTTTTGTTTATTTTTTTGCTTAAATTATTTTTGAGAAATTAAAAAAATTCAGAAAAGTCCAAGGAAAAATAGAATAGACACCTATATTTCTTTATTTCTCTTTGAGACAGAAACTCACTTTATTTCCTAGGCTGGAGTGTGGTGGCACGACCTCTGCTCACTGCAACCTCAGCCTCCCTCGTAGCTGGGACTATAAGCACGCGCCACCACACCCAGCTAATTTTTGTATTTTTACTAGAGACAGGGTTTCACCATGTTGGCCAGGACAGTCTTGATCTCTTGACCTCATGGTCCACCTGTCTCGGCATCCCAGAGTGTTGGGATTACAGGCGTGAGCCACCACACCCTGCCAGACACCTATATTTCTATCAATAAGAATTAACTGTGCTAATGTATATTTGTCTTCTAGCTTTCCTTTTTAAATAGATAAAACATTAGAAAGACAGTTACATATCTTTTGTCATTTCTTTTCCCCTTCCAGTCCACTTACAAATATTTTGCATGATATATTTGTATATTAGTAATAATACATGGTATTATTTTAGCATACATGTGCTCTTAAAGTTTTCATAGATGTTATCTTATGTAAAATTCTGCATCCTGCTTTTTATCTGCTCATATTTTCATTTTGACATCTTTCCATGTTAATTCATATAGAGAAACAGACAACAAAGTGGTTAAGATCACAGGATCTAGAGCCAGACTGCCTGGCTGGGTTGAATCTGGCCCTACCATTACTAGTCATGTGACTTTGGACAAATTTCCTGTTTTCTCTATGCCTTAATTCTTTTATCTGTGAAATGTGGATTCTAATCATGTCTTCTTTATTGGGTTGTTGAGCAGATTGAGTTAAAAACATGCAAAACACTTAGTGCCTGACACAGGAAACGGTCAATAAGTGATATTTACTGTTGTTTTTAAAGATGGCCCTGTGTCCATCTGTAAGACAAATGTTGAATTGTTTATATTCATTTCCACTGAATTCTTGTGTTCTTTAGCAAGCATCACTAACATTGGTGCATGAAGGTGAACTTGAAATCATCAGCTACTGAACGGAACTTGTCCATTTATTTCATTGTGAGCTCTTGCTAAATGTGAGCTACTGACATTATCTGTCACTTCTTTTAACCCTTGCATAACCTTCCATCATATTCATTCATTTCCTTAGGGATGGAGATTTAGGTTGTTTCTTGTGTTTTTCTATTAAAAGCAATGCTGCAACCTTCATCCAGGTACATGTCCCCTTACACACATGTGGGCATGTAGAATTGCTGGGTAGGGATTGAACCCAGGCCCCCTTAATGCCAAAAACCTTATGTTGCTCCCACTTACAGAGTCATATGCAGAGATAGACAATACATTTTGAGGTTGATGATGTTATATCCGAGCAAGTTAGAAGGAAAGTGCTACACTCTGAGTTCCAAATTAAGAGTCCTTTATTTGCCAGCGACCAAGAGATGGCTAACGTAAAAATTCTCTTAACCCCGAGGAAGGGGCTTGATTTCCCTTTATACCTTGATTTAGGTAGGGGAGGGGGAGCCTAGCTGAAGTGGAATTTTACAGAAGCAGAACAAGCAAGTTAGTAGAAGGAGGCTGGTAACCAGGGGGCAGGAGGTTCCCAGGATTGTTGGTTGCTAAGGGTATTTCCATAGAATCATCAAGGGGGGATAGCAGGGGGAACTTTCCATACAATCAATCGAAGGTATTCACAATAGCAGGTAGACTTACCAAGCAGAATGCGATTACAATGGTTACAGGTGCTGTGAACAGTGTGAACCACTCTTAACGTTCAGAGCTTTGAGTGCAGTGTGACCCAGTAATGCACCTGAGGGGGGCTGAGGCAGAGAAGGAGAAACTAAGATGGAGTCAGTTAGGCTAGCACAAGTTAGGCTATCACAGTCATGATCCATGGCTAATGGAAAAGTTCTCTGGAGATGCACATTATCCCTAAGAGATCACTCAGAGGAACCTTTGGCAGGGGAGATATTAAAGGCCTCCTTACCTCATCAATGAACCCACAATGAATATTTAGTTGAATGCAATACATATTAAGACAAATGAAAACAGTTTTACAGGGATATTGTTAACATAAATAGTTTTTATTGCTCCAAAAATTAGAGTTTTTTAAAGGAAAAAATTACTTTTTTTAATTTTTAGAAATTTTATTTATTCAATGAACATTTAATCATAGGCATTTGTTGCAGACTTGAAAGAGTGGTGATTTGTGGGGGCAAGATGCATTGAAACAGTATTTCTTTTTTAGTCTGACATAGTAAGTCTCATTACTGAGCCAAGAACTATTTAATTGTCTTAATTGTCTGTATATCAAAGTGCTCAAGAAAGTATTGGATGGTGTGACTAGACAAGCGGTGCCATATTTCAAAATGTCAAATGAGTGAAGAATTGTAGACAAGGAGAAGGAAAGGAGACAGACAGGAGAAAAGAAAGGAGGACTTCATTGGTGGCAGACGTGGGGCAATGGCAGGAAGTCCTGGCTTGATGGAAGCAAGTTCAACACCCAAGAGAGGACCGTCTGTTCTCTTACCAAGTTCATCTTCAGGGACAGACTCTTTAATTTTCCCCAAGCAGACTCTTCTCAGCTTTCAGCAGCCCAAAAACAACGTGGACATTTAGGTTTAGTCACATTGCTGCTTCTTCGGGTCTCTGAGGACCCAGATGGCAGCCTGAAGCCATATCTGGGAGCTGATAGGTCCCTTCCTGAGGCCCCATGGGGAGAGGACATGGTCCAGACTCTGAGCCCTTTCTTTGGTCCTCAGTCCCCTGCTCTGGGCTTCTCCTTTTTTTCCCAAGTCCTTGGACTTCTCAGATAGAATAATCTTCCCCATTATTTTACCCAGTGGCCCAAGACACCTGTGGTGGAGCTGGGGTGCCCTGTGAGCAGAAGAGCACCCTGGTGGTGGGCTCTGGAGCCCGCTTGCCTGGTTTTGCTGTCCCAACTTGAACTTCCTTTTCCACACCTGGGAAAGGGCTCAAATCAGAGCACTCCTGGCCTAGAGCTGCTGTGTGGCAGGTGAAGGGCTCGGCGGTGTCTGGCGTATGCCAGTCACATGCTTCCTGGGAAGCAGCCAGCAGGGAGTCGCCTCAGCCTGTCAAAATTCAGGGCATTGCTTTGTCTTGTCCCTGTCCCTGACCCTAACCTTAACCCTTATCTCTGAAGTAGTTTGAGAGAGAGACACAGGCCTTCCCAACAAATGGGCCCCTTTGTTCTTTGAGCTGGTGGGAGGCCGGGGCAGCCAGATCCCCCACTCCAGGCAGGTCAGTTCTGGTCAGGAGCAGCCTGAGTCTTTAAGGGTCACAGTTGTTACGCTTGGAGTTACTTTTTTTTTTTTTTTTTTTTGAGTCTCACTCTGTCTCCCAGGCTGGAATGCAGTGGCGTGATCTCGGGTCACTACAACCTCTGCCTCCCGGGTTCAAGCGACTCTCCTGCCTCAGCCTCCTGAGTAGCTGGGATTACAGGCACCTGCCACCATGCCTGGCTAATCTTTTGTATTGTTTTTAGTAGAAATAGAGTTTCACTATATTGGCCAGGCCTGGCTTAGCCTCCCAAAGTGCTGGGATTACAGGCATGAGCCACTGTGCCCAGCCAGAGTCATCTTTAGTGACCTCAGGATTAGCCAGCCAGCTGGAGCAAAGCGGTGGATTTAGAAACTTGCCTCAAAGTGTGATTAAAGGCAAAGAAAAGCAAACTGTGCTTTTATCTAAGGCATTTTGAGGCAGGACACGGTGCTCATGCCTGTAATCCCAGCACTTTGGGAAGCCAACATGGGAGGATCACAATCACTTGAGCCTAGGAGTTCAAGATCAGCCTGGGCAACATAGCAAGACCCTCATCTCTACAAAAAATTAAAAAATTAGCCAGGCATGGTAGCATGCATCTATAGTCCCAGCTACTTGTGAGGCTGAGGCACGAAGATTCCTTGAGCCCAGGAGTTGGAGGCTGCAGTAAGCTATGGTCGCACCACTGCACTCGAGCCTGGGTGAGAGAGTGAGACCCTATCTGAAACAAAACAAAACAAAACAAAACAAAACCCAAACAAACACATTTTGAGGAAGGACCACAGCTTAGACATTTTGTTCTGTCTTTGTGACCCAATTATAATGAGGTTAACCATTTTCCTTCTCCTTTCCTTTCTCCCTTGGCCTGTTCTGCAGACAACGTCTTATTCACAATTATCCTGTCAGTCACTGCTGTGATAAGGGTCATGCTTTCTATGACTAACAATAGGCAATACATTAATAACAATATCCACAGATATGTTTCCCGTGAAACGCCTTGATTTCTGCTGCTACACGTTTTAGTTAAAAATAAAACACTTAGAAAAAGAAAGAGGTAATTAGTCTACAAGAAACTAAAAAGAAATACTGCAAAACGTCAATTCCAAGCTTATTGCAAATTTCACACTGAAAAGCAATCAATTAAATAGATAACCCTTTTAATGATAACCATATGAATATGATTTATGAAAGACCCTGAGGATACAAAATTCATGGGGGATAGAAAATTAGCAGATCAAAGAATAGCAGAGAAATTATACTTTATGAATATTAGATCTGTTTATCCCTTCTTGATAAATAGCTTTAAACATAAATTTAGAGGTTTTTAAAATGAAAACACAACTGAAATCCCTTCTCATTCTATTCTTTCAGGAAGGCAGGGTAGCAAGTAGATAGCACATGGGCTTTGGAGCTGATCTGCTTTAAATCCAGGCTCTACCACTCAGGTGATTGAATGACAGTGAACTTATTATGTATTCTACCAACTCTGCTATTTCCCATCCATAAACCTTGCAGGCTGCCGTATGTTAGACATGCACATACAGATGTATCCATGTACATAGGTATATCCATGCATACATGTATTAATAAACTATTTAGATATGTTTCCCAAGATTCATCTGTGTATGAGATTTACTAATCACCCACTGACTGCACGAACATCCAGTGAATACATTATAAATGATTCTTGTTGGTTTATAAATGGTGACAACAAATGACAGTTAGAAATGCTTATAAATACCTCAAGCATTTCTAAGTCTTTACTTAATCTTAAAAAATTAGAATCTCTGTAATGTGTATAACATTAAACACTTACCATGTATTTTGATATCAGCAATGTTTAAAGGTATTTCTATGAATTATACTTGATTCTGTCACAGTATCAACTCAACTCCTGTCTGATCTGCTAATCCCTTTGTTACTGTCTTTTTCAAAAAAATTATATTATTGTTATGCACTTATTTTTTGCTCTCTCAAGAGTTCAGCCATTGGGATCATTAAATGTTTGATGCATCAGAGCATAGAGGTCACTAGCTTCGACTCTGAAGTCGGAGTGCTAGGGCTCAAGCCTGTATTAGTCCATTTTCCCACTGCTATAAAGAACTGCCTAAGACTGGGTGATTTATAAAGGAAAGAGGTTTAATTGAGTCAGAATTCAGCATGGCTGGGGAAGCCTCAGGAAACTTTCACTGTCACGAGAACAGCATGGGGGAAACTGCCCCCATGAGTCAATGACTTCCACTTGTTCTCTCCTTTGACATCTGGGAATTATAGGAATCATGGGGATTAAAATTCAAGATTAAATTTGGGTGTGAACGCAAAGCCTCAGCCATATCAAAGTCTCAGCTCTGCTACCTTCAAACTGTGTGACCTTGGGCAAGTTACTTAGCCTCTCTGGGCCTTAGTTTCTTCAACTACAAAAATGGCATGATAACATAGTCTTGTTAGAAGAACTAAATGAATTAATCTTTATAGTACATGGCCCTGTTCTAAACTGTAATTGCTATAAGAGTTTGAAAGGATGAAATTGTTAATTTTGCTAATGATTAAAATGGATAAATAAAACTCTTTATTATATTTGTAACTATTAACATACTAGTTATAAATACTAAATTAATAGATTTTAAAATATTAACATAGTTTACATTATTCCTGATACAGCTATTTAAGAGAAATATCTATGTAAAGTATCTGACACACAGCAGATATTCAGTAAAAAGTAGACATTTATTATTGTTATTCTTTCAGGAGAGAAACCTATTCTAGATTATATTTAAAAGGCACCCATTAGATTGAGCTCTCTCTGTGGAGCTTTGAACGGAAACGTTGTTTTTTTCTTTTAGAAGTACAGTGTTTTCAGGTTCAGGAAAAACGTGATGACTAAAGCTGAGTCCTGTTAATGTGTCAAAGCCAAGTCATCAGCTATCCTGGGTGGCAAGAGGCCCTGGGTCTGGGCGATTGGAGTAGTATGAGTGGGTGACAGGGGCCTTTGAGGCTTTTGTCCTCCTGCCCTGGTTTTCTTGCCACTCCTCCAGGTCCTAGTTCAGAGTGGAGCAGCAGCCTTGAGTACTATTTGCCCAGAGTGGCTAGTGATGAGGCCGTCTAGATGGTGGCAGCATGGCAGTGAATGGCAGTGGATGGTGGCCTTCAAGCTGTCACAGGAAGAATGGCAGAGCCATATGGCAAAGGCCCAGGCTCTACCACTCAGAAGTTGTGTGGCTGCCTAACTTTTCTGAGACTTCATGTCCTCATCTGAAAATGGGAGAGTAATTCCCACTCCTCGATTTAAATGAGAAATGTTGGCCAGGTGCGGTAGCTCATGCCTGTAATCCTAGCACTGTGGGAGGCCAGGGCAGGAAGATCCGTTGAGCCCAGGAGGTTGAGACCAGCCTGTGGGCAACATTGGGAGACCCTGTCTCTATTTAAAAAAATTACTTAAATGAGAAATGTCTGTGCTTTGCTCAGTGCCTGGCCCAGAGGAAAGGCTTTGTTAGTAGTAACACAGTGGGGTTCTGTTGCAGTAGCACACACAGTGGGGTTCTGATGGCAAAATCTATTGAATATCCCCAATGGCGCTAATGCATCTGTCCTTCAGGGCTGCTGTTCAATAAGCTGCTCCATGCTAGTCTAGAAATTAATTAAGTTTTTATCTCCCCTACCTCTTCACTATAAATCATAAAAGAATTTTTTTTTCATTTCTCTAATGCTATATATTTTAGAACTAACATTTCTCCAGTGGATGCAGCTATAAAGGAAGAAGCTCGCTGACAGTGAGACCCAGGCTTAGTTCAGGGAAACGGTCCTTGAGATGAAATCAGTAGGTATTACCAACACCCATTTCAGTTCCATCTGTCTGATCCCCAGGAAAAGAGAACTCGGTCATTTCATTCTGGAGGTATCAAATCAGTATTTTCTGGACCTCAGGAGGAAGCCCTTGCTGTGTGGCATTAAAGTCCAGAGCTTAGGTCGTGTCTGAGGTCATTCAGCTGTCCTTAGTCACTGACTGCACCATCAGTAGCTCTGGTCACACTTGATGTCCTGGGTGACAGTGGAAAGGTTGTCCCCAAGGCTGACTTGCTGCAGGCTTATGCAGGCACCCCTGGGCAAAGGCCCAATAAACTTGCTCTGGAGTAAGGGGCTGGGAGTTTAAGATCTTAGAATAAAGCCCAAATTGTACCTCACAGGAGATGCTCTTGGGTAGGTTCGTGTCTCCCTCTGCAGAACCCAAGGTGTGTTCTTCAGTGAGTATGTGTGTGAGAGGCTGCCCAGGAAGGGTGTGGGATGTGGAGGGAGGGGAGAAAGAGCCTTTTACTTCCCTCCAGTCAGCTCTCCAAAGGCTTTCCTGGAGAGGAAGGGAACCCAGGAGTGCACCGGCAAAGGAACCCTGAGATATGCTGGATGTGCCAGGGTCTATGGGGGCATCAGCCACCTGCTGTGCTGTGACCAGGTGAGGGATGGTTGGCTGCGGACAGCACAACCCTAGCATGCACGGGAGGAGGTGACCAGGGGCACACCTGCCCAGCAGGCTGACCTCTCGCTCATTCCCTCATTCAGAACTGTTCACTTTGTGGACGCTCTGTGCCTGTGCATGACCCTCATTGACTTTACAGGCTAAGGAGGAAGATAAACATTTAACAATTAAACAAATACATCAGGCTGGGCACAGTGGCTCACTCCTGTAATCCCAGCACTTTGGGAGCCTGAGGTGAGCAGACCACTTGAGGTCAGGAGTTTGAGACCAGCCTGGCCAACATGGTGAAACCCCTGTGTCTACTAAAAATACAAAAGTTAGTTGGGCGTGGTGGCATGTGCTTGTAGTCCCAGCTACTCAGGAGGCTGAGGCAGGAGAATTGCTTGAACCCGGAAGACAGAGGCTGCAGTGAGCCAAGATCATGCCACTATGCTCCAGCCTGGTCGACAAAGAGAGACTCTGTCTCAATAAAAACAACCAACCAAGCAAACAAAAAACCCCCAAAATACATCAATCACAGAGAGAAATAAGTGCTCTGAAGAAAATGGAGTTTTGTGATAAAGAATAACAAAGGGAAAGTATTTTTGAGTAGCTGGAGAAGGCCTCTTTGAGGTGATACTAGAGCAAAAACCTTAGAAAATGAGAAGAAACCGTCTAGGAGTACGTATGGGTCAAGGGGAATGGCACGAAAGAAGACAAGCCGAGGCCCACAGCCTAATAGATGCTCAAAAAATGAGTGAAGGTGGAGAGGTTAGCAAGGGCTGGATCACCCTGGTCTTGCAGGCCTTGAAAGGAGTTAGGAATGAGCACTTGAAGGGATTTAAGCAGGGGAGCCACAGGGCTCAATGCATGTCTAAAAAAGGCCACTATGGATGCTGTGTGGCAGACTGGAGCTTGGGGAGGCTAGAAGCACAGCTTCTGAGTTGAGTTTTCCTCTTCTCATCTCATGCTGTCCTGTCATTATTTGTTATTCCCTCCATCCCCAGCCAACCTCCCATCACACACCTAGGAGACTCACCATTGCTAAAGGGCAGAGAAGTATTTGTAGCCCTCCATCAGCAGCCTCCACCCACAAGGCCGTAATTTCTTGCTAATCAGCTAAGATGGACCTTCCTAGGAAAGAGGCATAGGTCCTGAGACTTTGGGTCTAAGTATACTGTCCCTTAGAATGCCTGTTCTGAAGGGGACCTATTTGGGCATCAACGTTCTTTGTTTAAAAAGAATCAGTTTTTTTAAATATACATTTGTTGGCTGCATAAATGTCTTCTTTTGAAAGTATCTGCTCATATCCTTTGCCCACTTTTGGATGGGGTTGTTTATTTTTTTCTTGTAAATTTGTTTAAGTTCTCCATAGATTCTGGATAGTAGCCCTTTGTCGGATGGGTAGATTGCAAAAATTTTTTCCCATGCTGTTGGTTGTTGGTTCACTCTATGCAAATCAAAATCACATTGAGATATCACCTCATACCAGTTAGAATGATCGTCATTAACAACAGATGCTGGAGAGGCTGTGGAGAAATAGGAACGCTTTTACACTGTTGGTGGGAGTGTAAATTAGTTCAACCATTGTGGAAGACAGTGTGGTGATTCCTCAAAGATCTGGAAATAGAAATACCATTTGACCCAGCCATCCCATTACTGGGTATATACCCAAAGGATTATAAATCATTCTATTATAAAGACACATGCACATGTATGTTTATTGCGGCACTGTTCACAATAGCAAAGACTTGGAACCAACCCAAATGCCCATCAATTATAGACTGGATAAAGAAAATGTGGCACATATACACCCTGGAACACTATGCAGCCCTAAAAAAGGATGAGTTCATGATCTTTTCAGGGACATAGATGAAATTGGAAACCATCATTCTCAGCAAACTGACAGAAGAACAGAAAACCAAACACTGCATGTTCTCACTCATAAGTGGGAGTTGAACAATGAGAACACATGGACATAGGGAGGGGAACATCACACACCAGGGCCTGGGGATGGGGGTCTAGGGGAGGAATGGCAGGGGGTGGGGTGTGGGGGAGGGATAGCATTAGGAGAAATACCTAATGTAGATGACGGGGTGATGGATGCAGCGAACCACCACCATGGCCCGTGTGTACCTATGTCACAAACCTGCATGATCTGCACATGTACTCCTGAACTTAAAGTATAATAAAAAAAAAAAGAGAGAGAAAAAAGAATCAGTTATAGTCTTACCTGCTCCACACTGGCATCAGGGACTCTGGATCAGAGATGCCTTGGTGAAGAGATAACAGAGCAGAGAAGTATTAATAAAGAGCAGTCTAACTCATGGTGAGGTGTCATCCCCTCAAGCAAACTTGGTACACTAACTTAATGCTGGGGGAGCTTGGGCAAAAGGCTGTGCATTGTTCAGCTTTTCCTCCTCAGCGCCTTAGGAGGGTGGTTGGGGAGAGAAATCACTGCATGTTTGGGGAATTAAACTGAATTGTATACAGATGTCGTGGAAGGTGGAGCATCCTGATTGCAGCTACTTTGTGGAATGCAAACCCACCAAGATGAGATGGGAAATGTGATCTTGGAGCTGGCTAGTGGGTGCTGGAGGCAAGATGGGGTTTTGCATAAAGAGGCTGGGAGAAAGTGTCTTGGGTGACAGTTCATCTCCTGGGTGACATTTGTGTATCTAAAGAGGATGGAGAGATGAGCAATGCACAGTCTCTTTGAGGGTAATTATGTCAGGCGACCATAGCAGACTGCTAAGCTGTGGCATTCCCATTCCAGTGTGCCAAGTGGCAGGTGATACAGTAATGCTGTGATATGCTTGACGTGTGTGGAAAGGTGGGCAGAATTCAGAGGGCAACAGGAATCATGACAGCCTTGGTACAATGCTAGCAGGAAGAAAGAGCTACGACTGAAGAAGACATTTGTCACCTGTGTTCCACACACATGGAATGACAGTATAGTTGTCAGCTGTTGCAGATAAAAGGAAATTAGAATTACATTTGATATCTGGAAGGACTCTCCAGCTGTAAGGGTTCTGAGAGGCTGTGATTAGATTACCAAGGGAAAAAAATGTTTGCTTTATGTGACTGGGAATTCGTGAGTTGTGTGCTATGTGCCAGGTACTGTAGTCATTGTATCTGTCATTACAACTTAATGGAGCAGGTATTTTTACGCCTGTTTTATGGCTGTGAAGTCTGAGGTTCGTGGTTTGCCCCGTGTCGTACAGTGGGTAAGTGCCTGGTTTCAGTGCCTGTATTCTTTCTTCACCACACTTTCTAACTGGTGATTTTACAAAAAGCCTCAACAATGATCTTTTGGGGGCTTAATCATTCCCCTGTGTATTTTTATTGCGTTTCTCCCAGTGGTACATTCCTGAGAGGCCCTGGTGAAGCTTCTTAGGGCCAGGGTCACCCATCTTGGTTATGGGGACATTCCTGTGTCTTCCCTGCAACCACAGTCTTGTTAAATGTTGATTGAAAGTATGTTTGAATGAGACCTCCCCCAACTCCTGCCAGTTGATGGGGGCCAACATTGAGCAGGTCGTGCAATCAAGTTCTGCAGACGAACATGCTATTTCTTTCCTCATGAAAGAGATATTCAGGTTATCTGGGGACTTAGCATAGAAAAAGCTCTAGATGGGAATCAAGGCGGCTGCATTTTACATCTTCAAAGAGCTTAACTTTAAATTAGTCATGTAATTTTTTTTACTTGGGAATTTTTCACATAAAAAAATAAGTCTTCATCTCCTTTTGAAAAACTAGAAGCCCCACCACTCTATTTCCTGGTATCTGGCACTCTTCATCCCTTACCTTGCTTGTGGAAATCTGAGTTTGTAACCCTTAAGCTAGAACAAAGCTAACTGACCGCAATGCGCAGCTGATGTTCTGTGCATAAACACCGTAAGAGCCATACTGATCATTGAAAGTGTGAGATACTTCCTGATCCCAGCTGAGGAGCTTTTTAACTACCCTTACTGGGCACTGTCCTGTACCAACTGAATCAGTATCTCTGAGGGTGGAGTGCATACTAGTATTTTTCTTTTTTCAAAAAGCTCCCCAAGTGGTTCTAATCTGCAGCCAAGTTAGGAAGCTCTGCTTTACGGTTTCCCCATAAATAGCCTTGGGTCTCTTTGTCGGAGAAATGAGCTCCTGAAGTCTTGTATGCAAGTGGCTGCTTACTCTGCTCCCAGCACCTCTCAGGCAGCCCCATTCACCCTGTCCTGACTGACTTGTAACTGGGTCTATGACTTTTACATCTATACTTCCAGAGCTAAGCCATATTTTTACAGAACTGTGGGTGGGGAAAGAGAGTAGACGAGGAACGAACTGAGAATGATTTCCTTTCTCCTTTGAAAGGCTTTAGACACTAAGACAATCTTATGGCAAACCTTAAGCTTCCTAGGAAACAAGTAATGACATTTTGAGCTACTTGCTCTTTTAGATGCATTCCTGCTTCAGAAGTAAGACACATAATAAAAGATAAAACAAACGTGACAGCTTTCTTTGAAGTCTTTTTCATCTCCTGAGGAGAAATTTCATCAGCAAGCACTGGGAGAGCTTGGTCTCTGGGTGTGTGACGGCTGCTGTAGGCGAAGCTACAATTATATCCATTCCAACCAACCCCTGCTGCAGGGTGCTGGGCAAAGGCCGTGTCCATCAGTGATGTCTTCATGAAGGGCTACCCTGGTCAAGAGTGCAAACGGCAGAAAATGACATTTGCGTCTGGGCAAAAAGCATCAGAAACATTCAGAGCTGTGGTTCCTCAGGGTCTTCCTTATCAGTCAGGCATGGTGGGTTTTGCGTCCACTCAGGGTGAGCCCTTTGTACTTCCATCAGCCAAAAGGCCTCCAGGGCTTCCTCTGTCTTCTCAGAGGGAAGATATTTGCTGGAGCACCAAGACAGGTCTCAGTCCAAAGTTCAAGGTTTTTGTCATAAGGTGGCCAGTCTCGTTTCACATTTGGAAAGTCAACGCTTGCACTTGGAGACTCAGCCTGACATTTATTTCCAGCTTCCCATGGAAAACAACTTTGTCTTCCAAGAAGAAAGGAGGATCTTAACCACTAGAGAATCTCTTTGCAATATTTAAATTTTTTTTTTTTTTTAGAATTCAATTTTATTTTCTCTTTTGCTCCTTCGTTTTCTATCTCCTTTAAAAATGATAAAATTGATAACAAAGTAGAGGGGCAATGTAAATTAAAAAAACACTAGGTTTTCAGATGATCTGGATCCAACCTCCTTCCTACTTACCTGGGGACCTACTTACAGTTACTTAAATAATCAGTTTTATCACCTGCAAAACTGGGAGCAGAATATCTGCTCAAGGTGAAGATAAATAAATCTTTCATCAAGGTTTGATTACTTACTATTGGGGGGGGCTTATATCTGCATGCCAGGCACTCTTGGGAAGCCCCTTGGAGTGTGTTCATGACCACTTAAATGAGAGGACAGTGGAAATCTCAGCTGAACGGAGAATGACTTGACTTTACTCATTTACACTGGCTTAGCTATGGAACTGTTCATGGTTTACAAGGGCTGGTCTTGAACTTCTGGGCTCAAGAGATTCCCTTGCCTCAGCATCCCAAAGAGCTAAGAATACTGGCGTGGATCAAGAATGTCATCTGATGAATTTAGGTTAAAGAGAGAAGAGGAGTGACATTGACGTTCCTGTGTAGTGCCTGGTAGCCCTGAATAAGCCTCATCTTGGCCAGTCCCTTGCCAGGAACACCTTTCCTTTCTTCTCTGCTCAAATAAACAATTCCACCCTTTGAAGCCTAGTTCATCCCATGACCTACTTTTCTGATTGCCCCAGCCTAAAGAGCTTGCCTTTTCTGCACTTTTAATTCACTTGTTGTCAGGATGATTTATTTAACAATTAAATTCGTGATTCATGTCTTAGCTTCTGTTTCAGTTGAATGCAATTTGTCTCATTTTGCTATTCAATTTTTCATTTATTTCTGTCTAGTGGAAATGGCGATGATCTGAATTTTAGTTTTGACTTTACTTCAAACTGTGCATCCTAGGAAAGATACGTAATTTTTCTGGGCTTTACACAATTCCATAATTCTCTTTCTTATCTTACCATTCAAGCTTAGTTTCTTATATGATTCTTGTTGATTTGTTTTATTTTGTTGTCAGTCATTGTAGTAGGCAGATTCTAACATGGCTCCTCATGGTCCCTGCCTCCTCCTATTCACACTCTTATGTAATCTCCTGCCCTTAAATGTGGGCTGGACTCAGTGAATTGAATATGGTAAAAGTGATGGGATATCAAGTCTGTAATTAGTTTGGAAGAGACTGTGACTCCTGTTTTGTTAGTATCTTCTTTTATGCTTGCTCCAATGGAGAGGGCCACCTGAAAAGGAATTGAGAGTGGCTTCTGGTCAAGATTCAGCAAGTAACTTAGTTCAAAAGCCTGTGAAGAACTGAATCTTACCAACAACCACTGAGTTATCATGGAAGCGAATCTGGTCCCAACTGAACTTTGAGATGACTGAGCTCTCATGAACATCTTGTGATTTTAGTCTTGTGAGAAACCCAAGGCCAACACCTTGATTGTAGCTTCATGACAGATTTTAAAGCAGAGGATCCCGCTAAGCCATGCCTGAATTTCTGTCCACAGCCATGCCCACAGCAATGGTGAGACACTAAATGTGTGTTGTTTTAAGCCACTAAGTTTTGGAGAAATTTGTTATGCAGCAGTAGATAACTAATACTATCTATGAGATGTATACCTGTATTGATCAGATTAGGCTAAATTATGATGCAGTAACAAATGACACAAAATCTCAGTAGCTTACATCCACAAAAGTTTATTCCTTAGTCACACTGCATGTCCATTGAAGGTTGGTTGTAACTATGCTTAACATTTTCTTCCCTCCTGAACCCTCCAGAACTCAGGCTGACAGAGCTGCCTCTATCTGGAACATTGCAAATCATCCTGGAAGAGGAAAAAGAGAGCAGGGCAAAGTATGCATTGGTTTTTACAGCTTCCCCATGGGAAGGTTACCTCATATGTCTACTTGTATTTCATCAGCCAACACTAGTCACGTGGTCACATATCAGTTTCACAGGGCCCAGAAGTATAATCCTCCTCTAAGAAGGGGCACTATCTATCTGTGAACAGTGACACAGTGTAAATGGTACATGGTCAGAGGTAGTGGTAACCACGCAGTGCCATGATTTACAGAAAAGAGAAGGAACAGCTTACATCCACAAATGGATGTGTATAGAAGGCCCAATGCTTGTCAAAGAGAAAAGGCTGTGATTTTAGAGCTATCTTTCCTGGAGAAGAATGAAAAATTAAGGGTTATGTTTCCTAGAGAAGAGTGAAAAATGAATGGAATGTGAAATAGTAAGGGAAGTTAAGGTTTTTTACCAACCTCATAATCTCCATTGTCACTTCCCTAAATCCCCCTCAACCAGTAAACTCTCTGTGACCAATGCAGCTTCAAGACATGTCTCCCAGCACTCTTTGTCTGATTGGTTAGATTTTCTTCTCTAAGCTCTCTAAACTTTTTCTGTATAGAAATATAAGCCCCTCCCTTGTCTTTATGACTTTATGAAAAATCCTGTTCATAAAGTTAAACTGTGTTTTCAAACAAATGTCTTGTAGCAGTCAATTAATGGGAGAGGAAACTTGGCATATGACCCTGGGCAAGCCGGCCACCCTTTGGACTTCAGTCTTCTCAATGTCCCACTCTAATCTTACCTTCCTGAGTAATAAGCACAGTCCCTGTGGGCTTTCTGCGAATGTTGGAGGAGCTTAAGAAATGATTGCTGGCACTTCTACCTCAGAGCCCTCACCAGGCTGGCTTTAGAGAAGCAGCTTGATGGGAAGTGTTGAGATCTGAATGGTAATACATCTAGCTTGCGGAGAAGCTTGCAGCAGAAGTCGGACCCTGACTTAACTGATAAGCCAGGCCAACATGATGAATCTATTGCTAAAACCAGAACCAGATGAAACTTCTGCTGACACACAGCAGATAAATGTCAGGGCCAGAGATCCCCTAAAAAATAACGGAGAGACTGGTTGATGATCTTTTTTCCCATAAAATATACTTTTGCCCCCAGGCCCTGCCTCTCTGGATCATGCCAGATGGTATTCTGTTTTTCCTGAGGTTATAATTTATGTTAAAGGAAATAGACTTCACTTAGATGCGTTCTGAAGGAAGCATAGAAGAGTTCCAGAACTGTGGTTTAAAAAGTGACCTAAGATGCCTTTAAAGACAAACTTCTGTCCAGCACAGGAATAATTTTCTTCGAGTCCATAATCTAAGCTATATCAAAAACACACTGGAAATTGGTGATCAGGGACAAGATTTAAACTTCTCAGGATTCTTTAGGATCTGATCCTGCCCGTTTCTTCCCCCTCATATTGCACCATAGAATGTGAGGGGGAGGCATTGCAGTAGAAGTCTGTGGCAAGAGTGTGAAGACTATACCTCTTCCAGTGACACAGCAAGTTTTGCATCTAGGAAAACTGTTCCATCTTGCAATTGAAATGCACTTAGTTGTCGGAGGAACTGTTGCAAAAGGCCACAGTCTATACTTCACATATCCTGCTTCTGAGACTGACTAGCTGTTGAAGAATTTATTCCTCTCTGGCACATTTATTTTTCCTGATATGAGGATGATAATGGTGTTTCTAGACAGTAAATTGGCAGTGCTTGGTGAATCACAGATTATGCACTTTACTGAATGGTCATCTAGTTAGTGTCTACAGGTTATCTTTCATTTCATAGCAATTAACTTTCCCCTATACATCTGGGTATCAGGCACTATAATAAATAGTGGGAATATAAGAGTGGTTAGATACATTCTCTGCCCTCCAGGATCTCCTTGTCTAGCAAGTGAGCTAGATATATGATCATAGGATGGAACACATTAGACATATTAATAAATATGTGTATAAAGGTCTATAGAGACAAAGACAAGGCAGATCTGGTGGTGTGATGGAGCCGTGGGTGAGGAAGACTTCAGATAGAATGTGTGTCAAAGTATGAGTTTTTTTTGAACAGATGGTTCACAAAAGAAGATATATATATATATATATATATATATATATATATATATATAATTTTTTTTTCTATTCTTTGTCCCTGTAGAGAAAAAGAAGATACATTAATGGCCAATAAACATATGAAAAGATGCTCAACATCATTAGTCATCAGATAAACGCAAAATAAAACCACAAAGACATACCATTTTACACTCACTTGATTAGGTAAAATTATAGACCAATCATACCAATGTTGGCAAAGACATAGAACTCCCATAGCTTACTGGTGGAAATATAAAAGGATATAATGTCCCTGGCAGTTTGTTAAAAAATTACACATACATCTATCAAAGGAAGTAACCATCTCACTCCTAAACACTTACTCAAGAGGAGTGAATACATAGGTTCATACAAAAGCTTGCACATAAACGTTCATAGCACCTTTATTTGTTATATCAAAAACAGAAACAACTCCAATGTCCATCAACAGATGAATGAATGAACAACTGTAATATATTCACACAAAAGAATGCTGCTTAGCTAAGGAAAGAAATGAGTCATTGATACACACAAAAACATGTTTGAGTCTCACAATAGTTATGCTGAGTGAAAGAAGCCAGACAAAAAGAGTGCATATTGTATGACTTCAATTATACAAAACGCTAGAGAATGCAAACTAATCTGTGATGATAGGAAAGGGAGTCAGTGTTTGCCTGGGGACAGGATGCGGGAAGGATGGATTGCCAAGGGGCAGAAGGAAACTTCTGAAGGTGACTGAAATTTTTATCTTTATTGTAGTGATGGTTTCACAGTGTATATATGTGTCAGACAAAAACTAATGTGACTGCAGTGATCTCTGCCTCTTTATTTACCCCTTTGTGTGATTCTCTTTCCTTGAGTATGGATGGGAACTGTGAATTGCTTCTAACCAATACAGTAAAGCAAAAGCTATTGACTGTTACTTCTGCAACTATATTACATTATGTAAAGCTCCATCTTTTCTTTTTTATTACACTTTAAGTTCTGGGATACATGTGCAGAATGTGCAGGTTTGTTATATAGGTATACACATGCCATGGTGGTTTTCTGCACCCATCAACCCATCATCTACATTAGGTATTTCTCCTAATGTTATCCCTCCCCTAGCCTCCCACCCCCCATCAGGGCCCTGTGTGTGATGTTCCCCTCCCTGTGTCCATGTGCTCTCATTGTTCAACTCCCACTTATGAGTGAGAACATGCGGTGTTTGATTTTCTGTTCCTGTGTTAGTTTGCTGAGAACGATGGTTTCCAGCTTCATCCAGTCCCTACAAAGGACATAAACTAATCCTTTTTTTTAAGGCTGCATAGTATTCCAAGGTGTATATGTGCCACATTTTCTTTATCCAGTCTATCACTGATGGGCATTTGGGTTGGTTCCAAGTCTTTGCTATTGTGAACAGTGCTGCAATAAACATACGTGTGCATGTGTCTTCATAATAGAATGATTTATAATCATTTGGGTATATAACCAGTAATGGGATTGCTGGGTCAAATGGTATTTCTATTTCTAGATCCTTGAGGAATCACCACACTGTCTTTCACAATGGTTGAACTAATTTACATAAAGCTCCATCTCAGCAGACTGCGCTTAGAGACTTACCTTTTGTCCTTAATGAAGTGGCCATGTTGAGGGAACCCAGATGGTAAAGAAAAAAGGGTGGCCTCTAAAAACTGTGAGTTGCCTCTTAAAAACCTGAGGGTGGCCTGCAGCCAAGAGCTAGCAAGAGGTGGGGGCCTTTAATCATACATCCACAAGGAAATAAATTCTGCTGATAGGAAGCATGAGATTTTTAGATGTTCAAGGTATGGTAAGGACGTTTAAGGAATAGGAAAGGGCGTGAACAAAGGCAGAGGCATGTGTAGTCATTAATGCTGTTTCACAATATTTGCATTCTAGGCACTTGGCAACACTGTAATTCTTAGTCTTTTTTACTTTGATGGAGCCATGTGATTAGTTCAGGCTAATGAGTTGGAAGCCAAACTGAAGTATCACTTATGAGCCAAAGCTTTTAGTTGTTTATTAAAGACTCATTTTTTCCATTTAGAACAAAATTAACCACTTTAGAGACGGTGGATGATCTGTCAGTCCAGGTCCCTGAGTGACCACGATAAACAGAACACTCCACCAATTCTTGATGCTCATGAGACACAAGTGAGAAATATGGCTGTGTATTTTTTTAAGTCACCAAGATTTGGAGGTTGTTTGTTACAGCAGTATAACCTAGTCTATTGTTCTAATTCAGTGCAAAATTAAGAAATAAGGATGATGTACCTACAAACTAAAATATATCTGATAGGACTGGTTGGGAGTAGAGACAAATGAGGTTAGAAATATGGCCAGAACCATATTATAAGAAACTTCGACACCATGCTGAGAAGTTGACTTGAACCTATAGACAATGAACAATCATTGAATGATTCAAAATTGCTCTCTATTAAGTCATATGGTTAATCTCTTGGGATTCTAGTCAGCTGTTTTAGTGTTAGTTTTACACTTTCTATAAGGTTAGGATATTTTGATCCAGAACAGTTAGAGGAGAAGATGGGATTGGTAGTGGCATGGTAAGTGTGGGTTAGGCATGCCACTCCTGCTGCACTCCAGCAAGGTGTGCCATGCTGGGATCCAGGGAAATGTTTCCTTGTCCTAGGAAACAGTCTGTCTTCTTGATCAGTGCTACCTCCCCATATCTGAAAAGGACCACTTTTCAGATATGGGAAGGTAGCACTGACCAAGAGTCAGGCCAGACTTTTAGGTCAAAAGCTCGTTTTTAATATTAGTTTTTGAAAAATGAAATCTTTTGGGTTCCAAATCCAAATTTGGAACTATCTATTGCCGCTCTGGATTTTCTTTTTGTGCTCCACTGTTCCTTTTCAGGCTTGTCTCTCATTGCACTTCCCTGTCTCTCACATTCCTGTGCACTCTGCTCTCCAGGAACCCAGAGCACTTAGTGCTCCCAGATGTCCTGACTCAGTGACTTGACTTTACTGCCTGCTTGCCCCCAAGGTCCCAGAGTGGGATATTTGTTATTGTTGGAATTCTACTCATCCCCTAGGACTCAGCAGCTCCTTCAAAGGATGCCACATTTTCACGAAGATTCTCTCTCGTGGCAATGAATCTCTGACTTCTCTGGGCTCCTCTTTCTCTAGTAGGACCCTCACCTCGCTGAGTCATTGTATTACAGGAGTTTGTGGACATGGGCACAAATGACTAGACCCAAAGATCATCAAGGGCAAGAACTCTCTGGATTATCTCATCAGTCCTCAAAATGCTTAGCAGAGCTGTGAGAATATAGGGCACCCAGATTTTAAAAACGAGTCTTGAATTGGAAAGCTTCTCAAATGGAAGCTAAAAAATGGACTGAAAAACTTTGTTTAACTTCCCCTGCTTTGCTCTTTCAGAAGCACTCTGTAAAGCACAAGTTCTTTGCTACTACATCTCCAACACCTCCCAATTTAGTACAACTCCAAGTGTCCTTTACTTGCAGATTACTTTCTTTCAGAGAGTGATAAAGATGTTTAGTTAGAACACAGTGAATACCAGTCCCTTTGGAAGGCTATGGCTTGGAAGTAAATAGAACATGAATTATCAGTGGAAATTAATCTATCTTCTGCAGGGAGGAAGAGTGGAGAGTAACGTAGAAATGGAAAACATCTCTCCGAAGAGATTGCAAATGTGTACCAAAGAGAACAGAGTGATGTTTAACTTGGAGGAAAGTGCAGCGAACACAAGTAAGGAGTAGTCTTAAATTCAAATATTTAGGAAGTCAATAAAACTGAGGACTTAAAAAATTTAAATTTAAAATTTAAATTATTTTATTTTTGTTGCAGGGTCTCACTCTGTCACCCAAGATGGACTGCAGTGGTGCAATCATGGCTCATTGCAACCTCAACCTCTTGAGTCCAATCAATCCTCATACCTCAGCCTCCCCAGTAGCTGGGACTAGAGGCGTGTGCTACCAAGCCTAATTTTTTTTTTTTTTTTTTTTTTTTTGGAGAGAGAATCTCTCTCTGTTGCCCAGGCTGGAGTACAGTGACATGATCTCGGCTCACTGCAACCTCCACCTCTCGGGTTCAAGTGATTCTCCTGCCTCAGCCTCTTGAGTAGCTGGGGTTATAAGTGTGCACCATCACGCCTGGCTAATTTTTGTATTTTTAGTAGAGACGGGGTTTCACCATGTTGGTCAGGCTGGTCTTGAACTCCTGACCTCGTGATCCACCCGACTTGGCCTCCCAAAGTGCTGGGATTACAGATGTGAGCTACTGCATCCGGTCCTTTCTTCTTTTTTTTCTTTCGCTCTTTTTTTTTTTTTTTTTTTTTGAGTTGGAGTCTCACTCTGTCACCCAGGCTGGAGTGCAGTGGTGTGATCTTGCCTTACTGCAACCTCTGCCCCCCGGGTTCAAGTGATTCTCCTGCCTCAGCCTCCAGAGTAGCTGAGATTACAGGCTCAAGCCACCACGCCTGGCTCATTTTTGTATTTTTAGTAGAGACAGGGTTTCACCATGTTGGCCAGGCTAGTTTCAAACTCCTGACCTCAGGTGATCCACTTGCCTTGGCCTCCCAAAGTGCTGGGATTACAGGTATGAGCCATCGCACCCGGCCAGACCAGACTAGTCTTGAACTTCTGAGCTCAAGTGATTTTCTTTCCTCGGCCTCCCAAAGTGCTAGGATTATAGGCATGAGCCACTGCACCTCGCTGAAATTGAGGATGTTTTATTGTTGAACAAGACTTGGTTGGGTGGGGGATGGGAGAGGAAAACTAATGGATAACAAAGTAGTCTGACATTTGAGAAATATGATAACCTAAAAGACCAGTGTTATTCTAAGTTATACAGAAACAGAAATTATTCAAAATTGAAAGAGGGAGGAAGGGAGAGAGAAATCGTGGAGCTTGGGAAAAAACATCACTGTGGTGTCAAATTCTGCCATGACCTTCTCATTACCTAACATTTTAGGGCTCTATAGTTCTAATTTAGTCATATTGAACACCTATGTTTTAAGGCGCATGTGTATGTGTTTTCTTTTTTCCAAGAACAATACAGACATCGTTTTCTTGCCAAGTCACAAGTTAATTAATAGGTTATTTTTATAGTGAAAAGTTCAGTACTCCGAGTTAGGCATGAGTAAGAAGAGGTTTTTAAAATGTTCTACTCAGATAACTGTATGTTGTAAGTAGATCTTACTGGCACTAATGTCTTGGCTCTCTGCTTATGAGATTTCTCTGCTTGGGCTACTTCAAAGAGAAGGACTGGAGGCCTACTCTATCTCAGAAAAGATGGTTAAAAGAGATTTATCCACATTAAATCTCCAAAGACACATCCTGGCCATTGCTTGTCTTTCATGAGGTGACCTGCCTCCCTTTTCTATATCTGGGGTGAGAAGTAGTAATTGAATTCCACTATAATTTTACTTGCTTGGGGCATCAAAGATGGGTTTTTTCCCCCTAATGGAATCATTACAAAGTGGTAAGAATATACAAATTCTCCTAACAGGGCATAATATGAAGACATTTCATGCTTTTTTTTTTTTTTTTTTTTTTTTTTTTATGTTTTAAATTAAATAAGTTGTCTTTGGGAAGAAGATAGCCTAAAATTTACTATAGCATACTTCCTAAAGACAGTTTATAAAGTTGTTCTGTTCAAGATGAAAAAAGCATGTGGTATGTAAGTGACAAAAATGCCTCTGGCTTGCTTCATAGGATTGTCCAAGAGTCCTTTCCCTAACCCCTTGACTAAATGTGGCACCCTCCTTATAAGAAAATGATAGCACCAACTGAAGTTAGCAAGATTTAAACTTTGGGGTTATTTTTCCAATAGGAGTAGCACAAAGGGAAAGCTATTACTTATGTCTAGGTAGAACAAAATTGGAGAGAAAGTTCTGGATTGGCAATATCTACATCCTTCAGGAAGAATGGGCTAAAATCTTATTTGAGACTATGTTTCTTCTGAAACTTAGAATAGTTTAAAGATCACTGGAGATAGTTTTTGCAGTGAGTACCAATATGTCTCTGTAAGGTTTTAGCAGTAAAATGTGCTGCCAGTGAAGTTTTGTTGTGCAGAATCAAAAGGTATGCATGGAAGGCAGGGCTGAGGGAGGTGTTAGATGCATTTTCAGGTTGGGGTTACCCCACAGCAAAATATTTTCATGCTGTTAATATGTGTGCTATTCATTAGAACAGATATCACTCCTTGAATTGCTTCCCAGTGTGTATTTGAGTACCAATTAAATACTTGATAGTTGAAGTAACCAGATACATATTGTGTATTAACTATCTTAATGACCCACATCATCTTCTGAGCAATAAATTTGTGGGAGAAAAAAATTGATAGATGCTTGGGATTACACTGAGATTTAAATGACAGAAGTAGTGAACCATTTGGAAATATAGGAAGACCTTTCCAGGTGAGGTGAGTGCAAAGGCATCAAAGTAGAAATGAGATTAGTCTGCTAGAGGACCACAAAGAAAGCTGTGTGAGGCTGGAGCAGAGGAGTCTGAGACAAAGTGATAGAACATGAGGTCAAGAGGGATGCAGATCATATAATGCTTTGCAAGTCAGGATGAGGAATTTAGACTCAGTGCTTAGTAAGATTAGAAGTCATTAGCGTATTTTAAGGGGGAAAATACTCTGGCTGGTGGTGAACTATGGATTAGAGGAAGGCAAGAGAAGACGGAGTGGGGATTAAGTGGTAGACATTAGGTTGGCTGGGGCAGCTGTCCAGGACTGGGTTGTAGTACGGGGATGGAGAAGAGTGGATGAATTCAGGAGCAGTTGAGGGAAAGAGAGTGTGGTGAAGAAAGCCAGGTGAGCAAGCAGGGGGCTTTGGTCTCTAGGTCTAAGTGGGAAAGCATTGCTTCTCCTACACAAACTGTCATGTGCATTTAGGCTGTAAGGACCTCAACCTTTAAAAAAGCCACAGTGTTCTCACAAGTTGCTGGGGATCCAGGTCACCATTGACTTCTGATCTCTGGAGATATTTTCACAATCAGGGAGCTGCCGTTCTTTTCACTCTTTTATTCTGTTTCTAGACAGGCTTCTTGGATACCAGGGGTGAGTGCTGGGTAGGGGTGTTCTGGGGATGGTTAAATTTGCCTGAATAGCCTCAAAGTTCAAAACGGAGGGACAGGGAACCTTAGCTAAGAACCAGGAGTTTGACATACGTAATCTCTCATTTCATCCTACTGATGACTTTGTGAGGTACATGTTTTTAATCCTAGTTCTACAAAAGAGAAAGCTGAGGCTTGGAGAGGTTCTTCATTTTGCTCAAAGTCATGCAACTTGTACGTGGTGTAGCCAGGATGGGAACCAGAGCCTGGTTCTCTGCACTTCCCACACCACTGCCGAATCGGGGTTTGTCTGTTTTCCTTCTCTTCTTTTAACTATTATCACACAGTTTCCATCAAAGAATCCATCGTGGGGAGGGCCACTATTTCTCTTTCTTTTGTGTTCTATGTTTGCCTCCCCTATCCCACAGAGTAAGGTGCTCAGCACACATGGCTGTCTGGAGGCAACACCCCTTTCTCGCCGCCACACTTGCGGTTGGGGTACGAGAAGGCAGGGCTGGCGAGGGGGATGGTGCGGCTGCCACCGCTGCTAGGTGATGGGAAGCGACTCTCCTGCCTGTGCATTGCCCCGAAGGCATTTTCCATTTCTTAGGCCCCTTCCGCTCCGCATCCCTCACCTCTAGCCCCTTAGTTTCAGCTCAGGCCCCTCGGGGAGCGTCCTTCGCCTCGGGGCTGACAGCATTTGGGGGCGTGGGGTCCTGGTCTCTGCGCTGTAACCCATCTGTGCGCAGAACCTCGTTCCCAAGCTCCTGGAGCCCGGCGGGCATTGACGTCAAGCGCCAGCGGAGCGCTGCCTACAGACGGTTGACCCGGGCCCTCCTCCACACCCCCTTCCTTCTTCGCCCCCTCCCTCTTTCCTGCACGGGGGCTCCGGCTCACTATAAAAGGTGGGAGCTCGGGGTGCCCCAGCAGCGAAGAGTTTCAGAACCATGGAGAGCTCCCGCGTGCGGCTGCTGCCCCTCCTGGGCGTCTCCCTGCTGCTGCTGCTACCTCTGCTGGGTACCTGTGCCCAGGAGGACGCCGAGCTCCAGCCCCGAGCCCTGGACATCTACTCTGCCGTGGAGGATGCCTCCCATGAGAAGGAGCTGGTCGGTATTCCCCTTGCTCCCGACCCCCTTGAGCTGCCGCGCTGTCCCTTCCTTTGCACGCCTCCCTCCTCCTCCCACCCCCACTCCTATTCCCAGAGTCAGGGCGCGGGGAGCTGAGCGCAAAGCCCGGGCATCCGTTGCGATCCGAAGAGCGTCTCGAGCCCAAGGGCTCCTGGCAGTCTGTTGAGCGAATCCCTCATCCCGGCCCTTCTGAGCAACAGGAGCCTCAGAGGCTCGGAGACCCGCAGTCAGTACCTGGGACAGCGCCCGCTAAGTTTCCACCCCTCCACCATTCCCTCGTCCGCTGAGTCCCACCGCAGAGTGCGTGTGGGTCCGGGGTTCCTTATAACTAGGGCAGGAAGTGAGCACCTGGGCTGGGCTCGCAGCCAAAGCGGCAACTTTGGGCTCCGGGGCGATGTGTTGCAGATCGAAGCTCTGCAGGAAGTCTTGAAGAAGCTCAAGAGTAAACGTATTCCCATCTATGAGAAGAAGTATGGCCAAGTCCCCATGGTAAGGTTTGTGGTCACTCTCTTTCTGTGTTTTTCCGAGAGAAAGTACACCTCCTTGAATCGTACTTACAATCTTCTCTCTATGGTGTGAATAAATAACTTAGGTAACGGGTTTGCAGGATTCTGTGGGGTCTTTCTTTCTTCCTGGGTGAGGAAATGGGAAAGCAGGAACAGGGTTTGTAAGAAAGTGTAGGTCTATTGTTTGTTTCTCAGAAAAAAGGTCTGATTGATTTTTTTACCCTTTGAATGGGCAAGAAAAGGAGCCAGGAAATGTGATGTTCCTCCTCCCCCGCCCCCAACCCTCGCCACCTAAAGGTGGAAGAAACTAGGATAAAACTAGGAAGAAGCTAGAATAAAATAATGTAAGTTTCTTTAAAAAAATGTAGTCTCACTGAAGTCATAAGCACAAGATTTCCTGTTTCAGACCTGACTATACTTAGACCTCCTCTGCTGGTGATGGAGTCCGATTGGCCCTTTCGTGAGACAGAAATTGCGTTGACGGTGAGACTTGCCTGTTGGGAGCCTGGGTTTGTTCATATTCGATGACCACACATTGTGTTGTTTGCAGTGCGATGCCGGTGAGCAGTGTGCAGTGAGGAAAGGGGCAAGGATCGGAAAGCTATGTGACTGTCCCCGAGGGACCTCCTGCAATTCCTTCCTCCTGAAGTGCTTATGAGGGGGTGTCCATCCTCCTCCATTCATCCCTATCCCTCTACTTTCCCCAGACGACCACATCTTCATCGCTGGAGTTTAGCTTTAGTAACAGATAAAGTTTTCATTTTCCTGCTGTTTCAAAAAATAAAAGAACACGTTAGATATTACTGTGTGAAGGATAATGCCTTGTATGGTGTTGATATGTGTGCGAAGTATTCTTATTTTATTTGTCTGACAAACTCTTATGTACCTTTGTGTAAAGAAGAGAAGCTTTGCTTTGAAAATTGTATTTTTGTATGTGGCATGGCAGAATGAAAATTAGATCTAGCTAATGTTGGTAGATGATATTACAATCTGAAAAATAAATCACCCTAAGTAACACAAATTGAAGCATGTACAAATTATGCATAATAAAGTGTTTTTAATAATTGCCCATAGTGCATTGTTGTATCCATGTAAGTAATTTAAGTGAGAATTGTGAGATTAATCATGCTATTGTTTTCAATGAGAAATATTTTAAAAATAGCAGTCTATAGGGAGAGTGGCACCTTAGCTTCAAGGATTTTTGATCGTTACTTAGGAGTTTGCCAAGCCAGTTTTGGTATACTCTATTTTTCTTTGCAGCGATGTGGGCTCTGTGTGTGTGTATGTGTGTGTGTGTGTGAGAGAGAGAGAGCGCGTGCACGAGAGAGAGAGATGAAATGATTGGAGTTGAGATGAAATGATTTTGTCTATTCACAACTTTAGCCAGACCCTTTACTTTAAACAGTGAGATCAATAAAATATAAACTGTTTCATGTTTTCATCACATTAAAAGCAATTTGAAAAATCAGAACTTTTGACAACTCCATTATTAGAAAACAAGCATTGATTTAAAGATATGGACTGTTTAGGGGTTCTTATTTGTCTAAAAGCTCTAAGGTTATGAGACCCATTCATTCTCATGAGTAAATTCACACTCTTGGAAAAATTCTCAGAAAATAATTTTGAGGGGAGCAAATAAAAATTGGGGGAGGTGAGAATTCAACTCAATAAATTAAAACATTAAATATAAAGTTAAGTAGCCTTTAAATGTTTTTAAGTGCTTATCTGAGGTCACCTTTCCAAGGGTTTAAACCAGACTAAGCAACATCATGAGAGAAACAAATGTTAACAGCTTCCTAATCCAAACTCAAGAAGCACTTGCATAATAGCAGAATTTAAAAATAAAGCCCCTCCCCAGATTCATAGGGAGTTTTCTGATAGAATATATTCTTATACACAGTTACCATTTGCAGTGTTTTTATTACTATTAGCATGCCTAATCTTGCAAGATAGATATTGTTACTATTTTTCAGAGTAGAAAACAGAGGGCAAGAGACATTATAGAATCTGCTTACATCATACAATGCTAAATACTAATTTTAGTTTTAATCCCTTTGACTCCAAAGATTTGTCCTTTTTCTCTATGTCACTTCAGGCAATAAACAGACTGGGCTTCGAATTCCCCAGAAAGCACATCTTTCTTTAATAAAAATTGCTCACTGGGGCCCAAGGCATATTTTTTGGGGGCTGCACTTCCATTTGAATTCTCCTATACAAGCCTACATGTGATTAGAATGTGGTAGATTTTTGTTTTGTTTTTTGAGACAGGGTCTCCCTTTGTCACCCAGGCTGAAGTGCCGTGGCACGATTACGGCTCACTGCAGCTTCGATCTCCCAGGCTCAAGTGATCCTCCCACCTCAGCCTTCTAATTAGCTGGGACCACAAGCATGCACCACTACGCCTGGCTAACTTTTGTATTCTAGTAGAGATGGAGCTTTGCCATGTTTCCCAGGCTGATCTCAAACTCCTGGGCTCAAGTGATCTGCCCTCCTTGGCCTCTGAAAGTGCTGGGATTACAGATGTGACCTAGCAGGCCCAGGCAGAATGTGGTTTTTATCTTTAATAACTGCAAGTAGTTATTTAATAGTTTCACAGTCTGCTACTTTTCCAGAAATCATTTCAGTTAGAATATTCTTGAGCCCCTTAACTATTCCTATCTGTATCATTCTTAAGTAAATCAGATCAGGAAATTGCTTTAGTCATTGACCAGTGAATAGGCAGAACACTCAGGGTTAACACACAGAACTGATTTCTCTCATTATTATTATTTTTAGAGAGAGGGCCTCACTCTGTTGCCTAGGCTGGAGTGCAGTGGTGCAATCATAGTTCACTGCATACTCAAATTCCTGGGCGTAAGGAATCCTCCCACCTCAGCCCCCTAGTAGCTAGTGTCACACCACCACATTTGGCTGATTTTTAAAAATTATTTTTTTGTAGAGATGGGGTCTTGCTTTATTGCCCAAGTTAGGTCTTGACCTCCTAGGCTCAAGCAATCCTTTTGCCTCCGCCTTCCAAAGCACTGAGATTATAGGTGTGAGCCACCACACCTGGCCAGAACTGCTTTCTCTTTTAGCCTGGTGTGTTTCCCCAAAAGCAAGAGATGCTGGAGGAATTTAGAGTTCAAAGAAAGGAATACAAACTTGGCTCTAAGCGTTTTTAGCTTGTTCCCTTCATGCCTACGTCTACTCCGTCATCCCTCCTTTCCTGTTTAGTAAGACTAAGGGATATGGACAAGTGGCTATGGGAAATTGGTAATGGGGAATCTGTGGGCTCTGTATAAAGAGTTTTTCCTAAAAATTTTGTCTGGGGGCCCAGATTTTAAGTTAATGGTACTAACATGTTCTGCACTAATAATAGCAGCACTTAATCTTCAATGGCTTGTTAAAAGTAACTTTGCCTTTCTATTTGATCAATATTAGAATGACCAATCTTGGTGAGTGTTGGGGTAGAAGATCAGGGCTAGAGTCCAAGGTTCTGTCCTGTTATACAGCCATAGCTGCTGATCCCATGGGGTGAGCGGCTCATATTTCCCATAACCCAAGGGGCAGGTTCCTTTCTCAGTGGTTAATGTCTAATCCCTCTGTATCTTGGACATGGCTCAGCATGCAAGAGGCAGTGGAAAACCACACACCTGCTCCTGCACGTGTCCCCATCAGGAGTCCCTCTGCCCCCTTAAATGATGTTGTAGATGGGCTATATGTGCTGCCTGGTCATTCACTTGTCTGCTCGACAGTGGTACAGTTTACTGATAGATTTTATAATGACTTTATAATGCATGTAATAAACTCTAATTAGTTATGACAAATTTTGTAACATAGTTTTGGCTTTGATTTGTTGGTATATATAATAGAACTTTTAAATCTGTGCTCCTAAGACAAATTCATTTGTAGTTTTCTTTTCTTACACTGTCGTCATTGCTTAGTTTTGGTATTAGACTATAACAGCATAAAAAAATGAGTTAGGAAGTCTGTTTTCTCCTTCCCTTTCCTTGTCTTTTGGAACAGTTTGTAAAGAGAGATTATTTGCAACTATTTGGTTAAATTCTTCTGTGGGTGGAAGATTTTGGTTACTGACTCAATTTCTTTAATGATTTTTACATGACCTTAGAACTACGATTGGGAACAGATGAGACATAAGAGATTTGCACACTTCAGTTGGACTTAATTTAAATCTAGTTAGGAAGGATGTTAAAAAGATCTGAGAATAGAATAAGGAAGAACTAAGTTTTTGAACTTATAAATTGAAAAATAACTTTAAAATCCAAGATAGCACTTGATTAATCTTTACTGTGCATAAAAACTACTCTCAGAGATACAAAACCGACCAACCAAACCACTCACATAGATAACTACTGTTTTTTTTTTTCTGTTTTCCTGAGCCTATCCTAAAGATTCTACATTTTTCTAGAACGTTGTCTTTTTGATCTAAGTTATGAAATTAATTGGCATTGGATTCAAATCTATTCTGTAAGTATAATTTTGTCCCACTTTCATTTCTAACATTGCTTAAATACTCTTTTTGGGGGGATTTTTATATTTATTGGTCATTTTTTGGTTTTATTAATCCTCTATAGTTGCTTTGTTTTCTAACTTATTGATTTCTGGTATTATCTTTGTTTCTTTTTTTCTATTTTCTTTGGCTTTACTTTCTGAAAATTAATTTATTCCCAATATTCTAGAGTCTTAATACATATTTTTAAAGTTGTAAATTTGCTTCGAAGTAGCAATTCTTTAGTGTAGTGGTGTGACTATAGCTTACTGCAGCCTCAAACTCCTGGACTCAAGTGATCCTCCTGCATTAGCCTCCAGATTAGCTAGAACTACAGATGCACATCACCATACCTGGCTAATTTTTAATTTTTTGGTAGAGATTGGGCGTCACTATGTTGCCCAGGCTGGTTTTGAACTCCTGGCCTCAAGCAATCCTCCTGGCTTGGCCTCCCAAAGTTCTGGGATTAGTGGTGTTAGATACTGCACCTGGCCTTGAAGTATCACTGTTGATGTGTATTAGGATAAGTAATACTAGCCATTGTAGCAAATTACTCCAATATCAGACCCAAATCAGATCCTGACACTGGGTTGTGGGGCTTCCTCATGTGAATCTCCTCCAACCATGATTGAGAGGGTCTAGATTTCTTCTTTTGGGATGCATATATATAATACGTATATATATGTGTGTATGTATATATATATATTTGATTTAATATATTTTTTTTGAGACAGACTCTCATTCTATTGCCCAGGCTGGAGTGCAGTGGCATGATCTTGGCTCACTGCAACCTCCGCCTCCCAAGTTCAGGCAATTCTCCTGCCTCAGCCTCCCTAGTAGCTGGGATTACAGGTGCCTGCCACCACATCTGGCTAATTTTTGTATTTTTAGTAGAGACAGGGTTTCACCATGTTGGCCAAGCATGTCTTGAACTCCTGACCTCAGGTGATCTGCCTGCTTTGGCCTCCCAAAATGCTCGGATTACAGGTGTGAGCCACTGCACCTGGCCTGGGATACTTTTATGTTAAAAAGGCTGGCTATTCCTTCTCCCAACTCATGACATCTTTATTTGGATGTGTAGTAAGAGTCTTTAAGTTGAGACTGCCTTCTGCTTTCTAGTCTCTTTTAAAATAATCTGATATTTCAGATCCAGATTTTTAATATTTAAATTTTTATATACTTCACTTTAGGAGTAATTTGTTAATATTTGCATTAAGCTTTACAATCACTAGCAACAATTTTCTTGACCTAATTCTAAGTTTTATTGCTCATCATTGATTCTTTTATAAAATCATCTCAGTTCTTGAGTTTTTAATTTCAATTAATTGGAATCTTTCTTCAAGTAACTTTCTGAGGATGGGTACTTGCGTATTATGTTTCTGAATTCTTGAAATTGGGTTTACTTTGCTCTTGCAAGGAATTTTTTTTTTTTTTTTAAGAGAGGTATCAAAACATCTTCCCATGTTATTAGTCCATTGTTTTCTGGCACTGGGATGAGGGAAATCTTTCACTGTAGTTGCCTTTTTTCCCAGGTATCTTGTCTCTGTCAGTCTCTGAGTAGGTATTTTTTTTTCTATATTTGGACTTCATAAATGTCACTCAGGGTATCTTGATATAGGTCTGTCTCTGTATCTTGTCTAAGTCTTGTTGAGCCCTTTCAATGGAAACATTCAAGATTTGCTTTGAATACGTGTAAGGTATTTCTCTCATTTCTTTGCTTATTGTTTCTCTGCTGTGTGCTCAGTTTCCTTCTGGGATTCCTTTTATATAAGTATAAGATCTCTCATATCCATGTTTATGTAAATTATTACATTTCTTTTCTCCTTTTCATCTTGGTCTTTGTCCTCTGAGTCCTGGGGGAAAAATTCTTGAAACTATATGGTTTTGTTCAGCAAATAATCTCCTATCTACTGAATAAGTTTCTACAATCGTTTCCCCAGACTCTCTTTTCTCATAGATCTGATGTGAAAAGCAAATACTCCTGAAAGGCCAGACCACTCACTTACTCAGACTTCACTGAGGGCGGGTTTTCCACAGCCTCTTTTTCTGTGACTGCAGAGAAGCTGAGCTCTCAGGGCTCTGTAGTGAGGCATGGGACGAGCCTTATCACATTTCGTTGATATTCTCCTGGCTTGAGAGTCTCCTGGCTGGCGATCTCAAAGGCTAGCATGTGCCCTCAAAGGGAGCGAGGGTACCATGAGCTCTGAGATGGCACGTGGGAATGGTACCTCCTATTCCTTACATCACGTTATAAGAGCAGTAGATTTTTTTTTACATAGACAACAATAAAATCCAGTGTTCTGGGTTAGGGAAGGGTTGAAGGAGAGAAGACATCTGGAGAAGGAATTTGGGGAAAAATATAAATATCTAATGAGCATTTATTCAGCGATTTGCTGTGTGCTGTATATTGGAAACCACTCTTTCTGTTCTCCAATGAGTTTTTCAGTAAATTCTTTGTTACTTCAAGTAACAATTAATGTGATTTTATTTAAAAAAAAATGCTAGGCCATGTGCAGTGGCTCATGCCTGTAATTCCAGCACTGTGGGAGGCCAAGGTGGGCAGATCACTTGAGCCCAGGAGTTTGAGCCCAGCCCAGGCAAAATGGTGAATCTCCATCTCTACGAAAAACACAAAATTTAGTGACGTGTGGTGTCATGTGCCTGTAGTCCCAGCTACTCAGGAGGCTGAGTGAGAGGATCACCTGAGCCTGAGGAGCTTGAGAATTTGAGACTGCAGTGAGTTGAGGTTGTGCCACCGCATTCTAGCCTGGGTGACAGAGTTATACTTTGTATCAAAAAAAAAAAAAAGGAAAAGAAAAGTAAAAAATTGCCTATCAAATTTATTTCCTTTGACCGATATCCAGTATAGCAAGATACATTCATTCATTCATTCATTCATTCACCCCTTTATTAATCATTCAACAAACATTTTAAAGCACCTTTTCTGCATCAGGCACTGATAGGCTCCAGGGATACAGCAGAGAAGAAAACAGTAAAGAATTCCACCCTCAAGTAGCTTATAATCTTATGTAACAAGAAGGCTCTGTTTAGATGGGACCCATAAAGGTGAACCTACGAAGGGAGAAAGATTCCTACTGTGGCATTGAATTCCTCTTCCCTGGGAATCTGTCCTAGTCCTCACGTCTCTGGCCTATTCCCGCACAACACTCCTCACTTTCATTTCCGCAGGTTGTCTGGATCCCTTCGGTTTGTGTATCTCAGCTGCTGATACTGGTTTACATCCCTTTGGTTCTGATAACCCATTTTGGATACACCCTCCAGCTACTTTTCAGCATTGATCTAGGGCAGTTCTCAACTTTGTCCCCTGGTTTCCAATTGCTGTGGTTGCTGTAAGAGACCACCCCCTCCCTACCCTTAGCTTCCCAACAGGTCCCTGGAACCAGTCCTAATTCCCACATAGCCATTCTGTAGGGAGAATCTGATAGTATCCATCATCTGCAAGTATCCTGCTCCCAGTTTTAATACATGAACACTTCTGCATGAAAACCCAGCCAATTTGGATGAGAACAGCCAAACCTATGTGTGCAGGCTCCAGAAGGCAGAGCTGCACACACATGGCCTTGCTTCTTGGCCCATCATCGCCGTTTCCCCAGAGCACTTCTATGCTGTCACCAAGGACAACTGCACCCAGGGCTGTCTGCTCTCTGGATGATTGAAACCATTAATAATTTACCCAACTCTGGCTGCTGCCTTTCATTAATTATCACTATGCTAATGATGTCCCTCAGGAAAAGGAAAAAAATAATAATTCTCCCTCCAATGTAGGCTGTGTAGAGACAGACCATATTTCATAAATAAATCGGGTGGATGTTTTGCCTTGAATTTCTTTGAACTCTTCCCTCACAGAGACAGAGGAGGTGGAAGTGGGAGTAATAGGATCAAATGAAGCAGGTGTTTAGCCTGTCTTTCTTTCAGCGAGGAGGTGGGGTCACCTTTACTGACATGTCTTTCTCAGTAAAGGCAGAGACTTTCTTAAAATAGAGCAAAAAGAACTGGATACAGCCCTGTAAAAGAAAATTGTCTAGTGAAGCCATGGATGCATAAAGCCACTGATACCCTGTTTAAATCACTGCACTTGAGATTTAAGAAGACATTTCCCCCATTTAATCTGACCTTGTAGACTCAAGGAGGAGTAAATGAGTTAACACATATGAACAGTACCTGAACACTATACAAACTCAATAAGAGTTAGCTTATGGAATAAAGCAAAGAATCAAGCAAAGCTCTGCAGCGTTTTCAGGGCTCTGAGTTTGTGAGTGACTTCTATAGAATTTGTTTCATGACATGTTTCTTGTAGACATGGTGGGACATAATAGTCGGGTTTCCCTATTGAATCTGAGCAACAGTTTGGTCACTCCTGTCCTCTTAGCAAGAAAAAGCAGATAAGCACAGAGTAGACTTTCAAGTGGGATGTCAAGATCAAGACAGATAGGGAGCTTGAAGCTAAATCCTCTAAAAGTTTCAGCAGCCCTTTGGATCTAGTGGGTAGTTAGTTATTGTAGAATCTTAAACTTGTTCCGGAATTCTGAAAATTTTATTGAGTAGTTGAGAGGAGACCATACAATCATCCAATAACTCTTTGAATAACAAGCATGTTACTCAACTCATGGTGAAAATTTTTCTGGTTTAGTTTTTTATTCCTTTGTTGCTATTTTCATGAAAATTGAATAAAAGAGAAAATAAGAAGAAAATCATCACTCCTGTTCATTTCTCAAGACTTTGGGGTTTTTTTTCCTTCTGAATCTTCCCTGTGAGGCTGAATCTTGGTATTCTCTCTGAGTATTCTTTTTTTGCCCAAAAATTATAGGCCAGGTGTGGTGGCTCACACCTGTAATCCCAGTACTCTGGGAGACTGAAATGGGTGGATGACTAGAGCCCAGGAGTTCGAGACCAGCCTAGGCAACATGGCAAACCCTGTCTCTACAAAAAATACACAAAATGTGGTGGCATGCACCTGTAGTTCCAGCTACTTGGGAGGCTGAGGTGGGAGGATCACCTGAAACTGGGAGGTGCAAGCTGCAGTGAGCTGAGATTGTGCCACTGCACTCCAGCCTGAGTGACAGAGTGAGACCCTGTCTCAAAAAAATTATAGTAAAACATACAAAACATAATTTTTTCATTTTAATCATTCATAATTGTACAATCCATTGGCATTAAATACATTCACAATGTTATGTAATCAACACTATCATCTATTCTCAATCTATTCTCAAAACTTTTCCACCACCCCCAACAAAAACTCTGTACCCATTAAACAGTAACCCTCTCCCTAGCTCCTGGAAATCTCTATTTTACTTTCTGTTTCTATAGATATGCCTATTGTAGGTAATTTACGTAAGTGGAATCATACAATATTTATCCTCCTGTGTTTGGCTTATTTCACTAAACGTGTTTTAAAGGATATGTTAAGATCTCATTTCTTTTTATGGAAGAAAAATATTCCCTTATATGTATACACCACATTTTCGTTATCCATTCATCTGTTTACAGGCACTTGGTTGTTTCCACCTCTTGGCTGTTGTGAATATGCTGCTGAGAATATTGTAACACAAATATCTGTTGGAATCCCCCTATGTGTGTTCTTGCTGGAGCTGGCCCCTTTTGGAATTCTTCCTTTCCTCAGTGTGATGAGACGGGTTGGGAGCTTCTGTCCCCTGGGAGCCTTCTTCTTCCTCATGGCCCTTGGAAGACTTTAGGCTAGGCAACTTTAGGCTGATACTGAAGACCTTAGGAGAAAAGATTCCCCTTTTCTCTATTACATTTCCCCACAGGCTTATCTTTCCTTTTCTCACCACTGGTGAGATTGCAAGGAACTAAGAGAGAGTATGAGCCTGGGGCAGTGGAACAAGGAGGTTGCTCAAATGGTTTTTGATTTAGGCTACTCAAGTCAAACTAGACCAGCCAAAGTGTGACCTTCTGAAATATGACTCAGTCTACCCATCTTGGCTTCTGCAGAGAAGGTTGAGGGCAGGGTGATACTTGGTGATACTGCTCTGACTTTATCGTCTCTGTTCATTTCTCTCATAGGAACCTGGTTGGGGCTCCTTAAGCCTTAGCAGGCAGGCGCTAGAGAGTTTAGGGATCTCACTCACTTTTTTCTATTTCTTTCTTTCTTAGTCACTTGACTAACATCTGGTGTATTCTGCAGAGTGACCTGAGTATATCCTCAAGGAAAAGCCCTACACAAAGAGTGGGGATCCTGCACTGGAAGAGACCTTGCAGGGGCACTTCAAACCACGCCTGCAGCTGGACGCCGTTGGGCAGTGCCCACTATGGAGCTGGGCTGGTCATATTTGAGTTTTGAGAGGAGAGGAAGCAGTTTCTGGGTGAGGGCAGGTTTCTTACTTATCTCAGACTGCCAGTGAAGTTGTGTCTCTTTGTAGGTGAAGGCTTAGGTAGAGACGAAAGCTCTCTTGTACTAGGTGGAATCTGGAATCTGGTTTTTATGAAGCCAGAGATCCATTTTGGGGCCAGAGTAGGCTTCTCTGGAACTGTAACCTGCGGGGCAGGCTTACTGTCTTTGGCAAGGCCATTGCAATTGGTAGAGGGTCCTGATGGCTGCCTCTAGTTAGTGGGCTCCAGTGCTGCTGCTCATTTTTAGAACCGCAGCAGGCGCCCCTCAAACTAGCCTGAGCTTCTTGGCTTAGTGTCAGCTGTTTGACTGATGATGATATTTTTCTTTGCCCTGTTTCTCAATCTATTTTCCACAATCTTTTTTCTGATCTGTCACTCTAGAAAAAATAGATGTTTCTGCAAAAGAGAGATGCATCACAAAGGGAATATGTATGTTCATAGTGTCACAAAGAGATAATACTTGGAAAAGACTGATAAGGCCAAATACAGTGGTTTATACCTATAATCCCAGCATTTTGGAAGACCAAAGTGGGAGGATTACTGGAGGCCAGGAGTTTGAGACCAGCCTGGGCAACACAGCAGAACCGCATCTTTAGAAAAAAGCAACAAATTAGCCAGGCGTGATGGTGCACACCTGCAGTCCCAGCTGCTCAAGAGGCTGAGGTGGGAGGATCACTTGAGCCCAGGAATTCAAGGTTGCAGATAGTTATGATCATGCCACATACTTCAGCCTGGGCAACAGAGCACAAACTTGTCTAAACAAACAAACAAACAAACAAACAAACAAAATCACTAAAACCAAAAAAGACAGCACAAAATTTGGACCCTGACAGCCTGGGTTTGAGCACTGGCTTCATTACTATTTAGATAGACAAACTTGGGCAAGTTATTTAACCCTCTGAACCTCATTTTCCTCATCTATAAAATGGGTATATAAATAATAACAACCTTTAGGATTGTTGGGAAAATAAGATATGAATGCATGTTAAGCGCTTACAACAGTGCCTATTTAAGTATTTGCTTTTACTTTTTCATGATGGTTTACCACTCTTTCCCTCAATAACTTCCCAGGGATAAGGACAATGTCTATTTTGCTCACCATTAGATCCCCAGAGATAAGCACAATGTCTGGAACAAAATAGAAGTGCAATAAATATTTGTGGTATGAGAGGACAGTTTTTAATGGTTCAAGGTTCTTTAAAGTCAGAGGAATGAAATAGCTGAGGAAGTGCAGGGTTTTGGAGTTAAGCATATGGCCAAAGTTATGTTGTGTTTCTGACTTCCTGAGAGACAGGCTTGTCATGTACCAACAGCTGCAGCAAGACCTGGTGTTCTGCTCTTTATGGAGAAATAGAGAAACAGAAAAACAACAGGAAATGGAATTGTGAGGGATGATTGTTATGAGGGGCTGTGTGCATGGCTCACAGGAGAATGGGAATTATGTTTCCAGGTGGAGTCTAACAATTCAGAAAATCAAGGTTAAAGAGAAATGAAAATGACACTGGAGATTTTAAATAAATGAGATGGGCATAAAGGAAGGAAGGGGCCTTCAGGAATGGAGGCATTACCAGTATACTCTTTTTTTTTTTTTTTTTGACAGGGTTTCACTTAGTTGCCAAGGCGGAGTACAGTGGCGTGATCACAGTTCACTGCAGCGTCGACTTCCAGGGCTCAAGCAATCTCCCTACTTCAGCCTTCCAAGTAGCTGGGACCACCGGTGTGCATTACCACACCCAGCTAATTTTTTTATTTTTTGTAGATATAGGGTCTCACTATATTGTCCAGGCTGGTGTCGAACTCCTGGGCTCAAGTGATCCTCCTACCTTGGCCTCCCCAAATGCTGGGATTATAGGTGTGAGCCACTGCACCCTGCTGTACATTTCCATTGGGCTGGTTGGGATGCCTCTACAGAGGAGCAGGTCTCTCCACCTCCAAGACATAGGAATCTTAGAATCTTAGTGTCACAAACTTTTGTCAGCTATGTCTCCCAAGGGATCTCTTTGATTGTACCCACTAGACTCCAGACAACAGACATGAATTAAGTGATATCCTAGTGATGATAAAAAATCACTTCTGATTTCCTACTCACCCCAGCCCTCAGTTTATTTTTCTACAGTCTTCACCTAGATAACACTAAATTTGTATTCTGGCCCATAATAACAGCAACGTGACTCTTTCCTCTAGACAGCAGCATTAAATGGTTGCTGGAAACATTATACTGGAAAATAGGTCCTTAGGTTTTAAGCTCAGTAGTGATTGAGCTGATTCATGAATTACCTTCTTTGACAAATCTTGTAAGTCAGGCTCAGTCTGGTCTTTCTTGGAAACTTTGGAAAAATTAGATGTAAGAGAGGCTTAGGTTTGAAGCAACCTAGTTTTGGCAGAGCAAAGTGAGCTACGTTTCGGAAGACATCCCAGGCCGTGTTTGCTACAGAAAGAACCAAGCTCCTGATGGCCATTTGGGCAGTGATTAGGCTGAATTAGAAGAAAGTGGGTGAGGAGAGAGATTTTTCTTAGCAGTTTAATTTGCACCTGAGTTCATTTATATTGAGACTGGGTAATTTATAAACATTAGAAATTTATTTCTCACAGTCGTGGAAGTTGGGAAGTCGAAGGTCAAGGCACCAGCAAGTTTGGTGTCTGGTGAGAACCTGGTCTCTGCTTCCAAGATGGTGCCCGGTTACTGTGTCTTTTGGAGGAGATGATTACTGTGTCCTCATGTGGTGGAAGTGTGGAAACAAAAAAGGGCATAGCTAGTGCCCTCCAGCCCTTTTACAAGGTTGCTAATCCCATTCATGAGGGCCAAGCTCTCATGACAATCATCTCCTAAAGGTCCCACCTCAGTACTATCACATTGGTGATTAAGTTTCAGCATATGAATTTTGGGGGACACGTTCAGATCATAACATCATGCAATTCACACATTTAAAGTGAGAAATGGTTTTTAGTATATTTGCAGAGCTGTGCAACTATCACTATGATCAAATTTTGTTACCCTCCAAATAAATATTTTTAAATCCCTAAAAGAAACCAGATATATTACTTAGTATTTATAAGTTCTGGGGATTGGGAAATCGTTGTGGGAGGTATTGTTCTACCTACTGTAGTCTATGATCGATCTTGAGTTAAATTTTATATAAGGTGTGGGGTACAGGTCCACTTTTATTCCTTTACAAATGGATATCTAGGTTGCCCCAGCACCATGACTATTGTTTATCCATGGAATTGTCTTGGTACCCTTGTTGAAAATTAATTGACTAAAAATGTAAATCTTTTCTTTCTTTCTTTTTTCCTTCCTTCCTTCCTTCCTTCCTTCCTTTCTTCCTTCCTGTTTAATTTTTTTTAAGACAGCTTCTTCCTCTGCCACCTAGGCTGCAGTACTGTGATATGATCTCGGCTCACTGCCACCTCCATCTCCTGGCCTCAAGTGATCCTCCCACCTCAGCCTCCAGAGTAGCTGGTATGCTGGTACTGTGGGCACACGCCACCATGTCTAGCTAGTTTTTGTGTTTTTTGTAGAAATGAGGTCTTGCCATGTTGCCTAGGCTGGTGTTGAACTCCTGGGCTCAAGTGAGGCTCGCCTTGGCCTCCCAAAGTGTTGGGATTATAGGCATGAGTCACTGGGCCTGGCCAGTGTGTATTTATTTCTAAACTCTCAATTCTATTCAATTGATCTATATGCCAGTGTCACTGTCTTCATTACTGTAGCTTTGTAGGACATTTTGAAATAAAAAAGTGTGAGACTCCAACTATGTTCTTCTTTTTCAAAATTGTTTTAACTATTATGAACCCTTTGCATTTCCACATGAATTTTAGACCATCTTGTTAATTTTTGCAAAAGGGGCAGCTAGAATTTTGAAATCAACTGCACTGAATTCGTAGATAAATTTCAGGAGCATTACCATCTTAACAGTGTCTTCTGACGAATGTAGATTGTTTTTCCACTTTTTTTTAGGGCTTCCTTAATTTATTTCAATAATATTGTATAATTTTTAGAGTACAAGTTTTGCATCCCTTTAAATTTATTTCTAAGTACTTTATTATTTTTGAAATTACTGCAAATGACAAATTTTTCTTTTTTTTTTTGAGATGGAGTGTTGCTCTGCCACCCAGGTTGGAGTACAGTGGTGCAATCTCGGCTCACTTTGGGTTCAAGTGATTTTCCCACCTCAGCCTCCTGAGTAGCTGGGATTATAGGCACATACCACCAAGCCCAGCTAATTTTTGTATTTGTAGTAGAGATGGGATTTCACCATTTTGGCCAGGCTGGTCTTGAACTTCTGACATTAGGTGATCTGCCCGCCCCAGCCTCCCAAAGTGCTGAGATTACAGGTGTGAGCCACTGCGCCTGGCCAAATGGCACAGTTTTCTTAATTTCATATTTGGATTATTCATTAGTCTTTGTGATATTTCTTTGGAAAATTTCAATCTTTCTCAGCTGTGCCATGGAAAAGGAAGAAAAAAAAAAGGCCTTTAATGAGCCAGCATTTTAAAGGAAAGTTGGTGGAGAATAGAGTATCTGTGAGGGCTGAGGGTATCAGCAAAAGAATAAGCGCACTCAGCTTTAGCTGCAGGGCTGCCATATTGTACAACTCCACCGAGTATTGTTCTCACTGAATTCTGTATAAGAATATGGTGCTCTCTAAAGTTGTACAACACAGGAAGTCCTTGTTCAGCTGACCCTTACAACTACTATTTGAGTATAGAGTTCTTATCATGAACTAAGCACTTCATATGCTCGGTCATATTTAATCCTGCCCTAAATGTATGGCATAGATCCTTTCCTTGTATTTACAGATGAAGGAACTGGGACCCAAAGAGTTCAGTGAGTGAACCTAAAGTCTCACACACCTGGTGAGTGGCTGAAAGGGGATTTGAACCAAAGCCTGTGCCAATAACTACTGTGCTCTACTGCTCCTTCCACCTGAAGATTTTTTTTTCCTTAGTTCCTTTCTATTTAAATCTTGGCAGACTCTAGGCTTTACTTAGAGAGGAAGCTGCTCTTTCAAACCAACTGTGAGGGCTGTAGGTGATTCATCATTCTGAGTTCTAGATTTTCTTCTAATGAGAAGGATTATTTGTGTGTTGGTTTCTCTGCCTAGATGAATCCACTGTCCTTACCTACTGGGCTGGGGTGTGGTTCTGTCCTTCCTGACAGCTGAGCCAAGCCACCAGCTTGGTCTAACACACCTCAGTGGCCTCCATGGTCACTCTGTATCTGGTCAGATCCAAACTCCACTGCTCAGGCTGGCTCCCACAAATATACTCAAGTTTTCTGTCATATATTTATAATTGTGTTTTTTCCAGTAAGGTGTTACTTTCCTGACATGAAATTAAATACGTTTTTTTTTTTTTTGAAGGGAGTTAGGGCTTCTAAAGACTTGAAATTATCACTAAAGTATAAGAAAGGTAGAAAGAGAGACAAGAAGAGAGAAACATGAAGCTCCCTAAGGGCCTTGGTGATGGCTTGGGTAGAGGAGATGATATATTTGAGGATTTTATTAAAATAAAATGAGGTAAATTGCTTGGTGATGACTCAGGCCACTTTTGGTTGAAAAGCAAAACCTATGAATGGAGGGGGCCTCAGTATCCCAGCATGATGCTGCTTAAAAAAAATCAACCTCTATTTCCCATTGTATTTTGCAACTTTGATGACTGATTATCTCGAATCAAAGATGAAATATCTACGCACATGAAAAATGAGAGAAACAGTCACATAACTTTCTCTGACAGTGAATCGCACAATTAATAGATTTTGCACTCTTTTCTTTGAAACGTGAACCAAATTGCAGGAGTCTCTGATGCCTGAGGAAGCTGAGGGCTTTTTTGACCCTGACCGCTGCTGACATCATTCAGATTTCTGCTTGTTTTGATTATACTGAGAATAGCCAAACACTGTTCATTGAGACAGATATTGATTGTGGTCAGGAAGTTGTGTCATTGGCAGTAATTACAATTGCTTGTTTTAATTTATCAAATCAGGAAATCTAATAAATTTTCCATGAGTCCTTTCCACACGTTTTGTTGGTATGTAGAAAACATCACCAAGCTATTTCTGAGAAAATGTGCCACGAAATAGGACTTAGTTATGAAATGCAAACTCTTGCTTTTCTCTTCATTGATACCAATGATGGGAAACCACCTTCTCCATGGTATGTCCTGGGAGGAGCAACTTAATCAAACTGTTTAAGTAAGCATCACACCTCTTTTCCAACCCTTGTAAAATGAGAATAATAATTGTACCTAGCTTTTTCGGTAAGAATTAACCAAGTTTATTCATTAAAAACTTAGAACACAAGAACACATAGTAGGCACTCAATAAAAGTCAGCTATCACTGTTACTATTAACACTAATAAAAACACAAAAAGGCCTCCAAGACATATGTTGTAGATAATAGAAGTGGGTTATTTTTGAGGTTTGTACCAAGGTGGTACAGAAGTGAACAGAGGGTTTGGAGAATAACTGAGAATAGCAAGTTGAATTCCATATGTGGTGAAGATAAAAATAAACAAACTTGTCTAATTATAAAGCACTGCATGTTTATTGTAGAAAACATATTTTATGGACAAAGAAAAAACATACCCAAACTCTACAACCCAGAAATAACCACTGTTAACATTCTTCTATTTTTCCAGAGTTTTTCTTTGCATCTATAAATATATGAATTTTTAAATTTGGAATTATGTGATATATAGCATAATTTTAATTTTTTTATTTTATTTTCTTTACTGTGTCATATGTGATACTTCAAAATAACATGACATGTATGCAAGTTATGAAGCATAACAATAGAATGAACATTTGTGAATCTAGTCTAACCTTTATGTCTCCCCTCTATCCCTTGAGGCAACCACTATTCCCAATTTTGTGTTTTTTATTCTTTTGTTTTTTAAAATAAAAGAGTTAAAAAAAATTATTTCCACATACTATATAATTTGTTTCTGAGTTTTATAAAAAGAGCAACCTACTGTCTGCAGTCTTCTTGAAATTCCTTTATTAAAAGTATCAATATTATACTTCTAAGTTTTATCCCTATTGTTTCATTTGACAACATACCATTTTCAATTGTGTATAGTATTCTACTGTGTGTTTATACCATACTTTACAAAAGTCCATTCTTCTGCTATTAGAGTTGATTCTTTTGCTCTCAAAGAGTCTGCAATAGACTTTCTCATACCACCCATTTAGGGCATTTTCAGTATCACTTGGGAAATGGTTAGAAATGCAAATTCTCAGACCTCATATCAGACAAATTGAATCAGAAACTCTGAGGTGGGATGCAGAAATCTGTGTCTTAACCAGCCCTCCAGATATTCTGATGCTTGCAGAAAACTACTGATACTGGGAATTTGTTTGGGAGTAGAATTAATGGGTCAAAAGGGTGTCTTAGTTTATTTTATGTTGCTATAACAGAATGCCACTGGCTGGGTAATTTATAAAGAAAAGAAGTTTATTCAGCTCATGATTCTAGAGGCTGGGAAGTCAAAGGGCACGGCACTGGCATTTGGTGAGAACCTTCTTGCTGTGTCATAACATGGCAGAGGGCATCTTGTGGTGAGAGGGCAAGCACATGCATGTTAGCTCAGGTCTCTCCTCTTCCTATAAAGCCATCAGTCAGTCCATCAGGAGGGTCCCACGCTGATGACCTTATCTAATCCTAATTATCTCCCAAAGGCCCCACCTCCAATAAGCATATGAATTTGGGGACTATATTCCCCACACATAAAATTTGGGAGACACATTCAAATTAGCAAAGGATATGTAAATGCCCAACTTTGAAGCTATGGCTGTTCAATACTGTAGCCACAGGTAGCTACTGAGCACTTGAAATGAAGCTATCGTTAATGATGAACTGAATATTTAATTTAATTCTAATGAATTTTAATTTAAATACTGAAATGTGGTTATTTGAAAAATTTTAAGTATGCTTGGAACAATTTTAGTATGTACATGACTTTTTCAACTGTAAATTTTATAAACGCTAAAGAGAGATCAAAGATTTCCAGTGATAATTCAGCCTCTGAATGTATAAAATGCATTCTGGATTTTTTGAGGATTTATTTTGAAAAAAAATCTCATTAATAATTCTTTTAATATTGATTCCATGTTAATAATATTAATAATAACATTTTAATATATTGCCAAAATATTATTATTTTAGATATGGTAAAGTGCCATATATTATTACAATTACTTTCATTTGTTTCTTTTTACTTAATATGGATACTCTAAAAGTTAAATACTGACTTATAATGCTAACATTTTTTCAAATGGTTGCATCAATTTACACTTTCACCATCATTGCATGAGAGTTCTTGTACACTGATAAACTTTATATTTTTCTCTTGACACTGGGAATTGTTGTAATTTCTAAGTTTTGCTAATCCAGTAGGTGTAAATGCTATCTCATTGTGTTTTAATCTGCATTTTACTAGTTTTTAATTATCTTGAGCATTTAAAAATGTGTCATCACTTGTGTTTTCTCTTTGTGAAATGGCTATTCATGTGATTTGTCTATTTTTCTATTGGATTTTTTGTCTTTTTTCTTGATTTGAAGAAGCACTAAAAACATATTCTGGATACTAGTCCTTGGCTGGCAATATGTGTTGAAAATATGCTCTTTCAGCTTATGGCCTATCTTTTCACTTTCACTTTCTTTACATGGCAGTGAAACTCTCATAGAAAAGAGATGGCGACCCAAAGAAGTGGATAGATCTGAGATCTTATATACCATTTCAACAAAGAAAAATAAATTGTGGAGTTGTGACAAGAAAAAGGAGAGAGGAGTTTGGGCTAGGGATGGTAAATTTTGGGAAAGTGACTAGGAAATACGTGGGTAAAACTAATGTAAGATAAGAGTTATTTCAGTAGGTTTCTTTATACAGATTAAACTTGGTGTCAATGCTCCATCTCTGGTGATAAGAATACAACTTCCTGGCATAGGAAGGGTACCTTTCTCATGCAAAATTTTATGCCCTGCTTTTAGGTAGAAAGGAGGTGGTCTGAGAGCCCTTCTTGCACCTGCTGTTTCTCAAGTGACTTCAGCTCAAAATACATCAAAGTGGCATATTTTGGAATGGCATGTTCTGATCCCTTACAGCACCAAAACCTGTAGAATGGAACAAAATCCCTGAGAAAATCATGGCACACTCTTTTAAGAAATGTTGCATCACTCATTTTCTCAATAGCACAGAACATAATATGTAAAAAAGTCACAAATACAACTTGAAGTTGAAAAATAATTGAATGATACTATGCTGATAAAACTGTACCTAAACAAGCCTAAAAATAAGTTTTTAAAATTTCTAAAATTTCCCTCGTCTGCTCTTGATATATAAAAAACAATGCATAAAATCAATAGTCTTAAATTAAATGAAATATATCTTCTTTTGTTCTACTTGGGTTCATTTTGCTGTTCTTTTCTAATATCTTATGTTGAATACTTACCAGCTAGAGTAACTTCATAGTGTTGTTTTCCTAAGCCCTAATCCTATGGGGTGAAACAGTGAGGGTATTATGGTACCTGTAATGCAATGGGGAGCATTCAAAAGAAGAACTTTGAAATTAAAAGACTCTAAACTTGTATAAAACTTCTGGGATCTGTCTATCCTCCCCTTCAGAGAGAGAGACAGATTACTCATTCTGGAATGTAAGTAAATCTCCTCCAGGAAAGTAGAAAAAGGTCTTTACCTTTTTTTTATTACTAGAATATAATGTTTTATATAGAGAATTATTTTTTATTGTACTTTAAGTTCCAGGGTACATGTGCAGAATGTGCAGGTTTGTTACATAGGTATACATGTGCCATGGTGGTTTGCTGCATCCATCACCCAAGATGTCTTTATCTTTGTCATCTTGGGTTATTTCTAGGGAGTGAGATGTCTCTGAGCTTTACTACTCTGAATTGTTTCCGTATGCAAGCATTGGCTGTAAATACCTTCACTCTGAGAACTCAGGCTGTGCAGAAACATGAGCTATTCATGGATAATTCACAGCTATATGTTTCCATAATACCACTTTTGTTACATGACACAGTTTTATTTTGTTTTAAATGTAGATTATAAATATATTTACAAATATATTTATGTATTTGTAACACAATGGGAGAATATATTTATAATTTTATTTGCTTATCTTTCCTTTTTGTATCCTAGTTTGTCTTCATGGAAAAATGTCATTCTTTCCAAGGTTTGTTCTTTAGAATTTTTTTTATTTTTTATTTTATTTATTTATTATACTTTAAGTTCTGGGGTATATGTGCAGAACGTGCAGGTTTGTTACATAGGTATACACATGCCACAATGGTTTGCTGCATCCATCATCCCATCATCTACATTTGGCATTTCTTCTAATGCTAACCCTCCCCAATCCCCCCACCCCCTGCTGTCCCTCCCCTAGTCCCCCACTTCCTGACAGTCCCCAATGTGTGATGTTCCCCTCCCTGTGTCCATGTGTTCTCATTGTTCAGCTCCTACTTCTGAGTGAGAACATGTGGTGTTTGATTTTCTGTTCTTGTGTCAGTTTGCTGAGAATGATGGTTTCCAGCTTCATCCACGTCCCTGCAAAGGACATGAACTCATCCTTGTTTATGGCTGCATAGTATTCCATGGTGTATATGTGCCACATTTTCTTTATCTAGTCTATAATTGATAGGCATTGGGATTGGTTAGAGATATAGACTAATGGAAAAGAACAGAGGCCTCAGAAACAATGCCACACATCTACAACCATCTGATCTTTGACAAACCTGACAAAAACAAGCAATAGGGAAAGGATTCCCTGTTTAATCAATGGTGTTGGGAAAACTGGCTAGCCATATGCAGAAAGCTGAAACTGGATCCCTTCCTTACACCTTATACAAAAATTAACTCCAGATGGATTTAAGATTTAAAAATAAGACCTAACACCATAAAAACCCTAGAAGAAAACCTAGGCAAAACCATTCAAGACATAAGCACAGGCAAGGCCTTCATGACTAAAACACCAAAAGCAATGGCAATAAAAGCCAAAATAGACAAATGAGACCTAATTAAACTTAAGAGCTTCTGCACAGCAAAAGAAACTATCATTAGAGTGAACTGGCAACCAACAGAATGGGCAAAAATTTTTTGCAATCTATCCATCTGACAAAGGGCTAATATCCAGAATCTACAAAGAACTTAAACAAATTTACAAAAAAAAAAAAAAAAAAACCATCAAAAAGTGGGTGAAGGATATGAACAGAGATTCTTTAGAATTTTTAAAAAGTGAATATTTTCTTGTGTGGTAAACTTCCTCCATCATGAAACTTTAGGTCTGATTTAGATTTTAAGGAGAATGTTGATTTATTTTAAAAGAGCCGACCTTGTTAGGTTCAGATCTCAGGTTTTGGCCTACTTTCTGTGCACTGTGGTTCCTGTGTCCTAGAAGAATGGCTTTTCTGTTTTCAAAGCCTGTGTAGTACTATCTGGATCTGTTCAGCATATACATTAGCCTGTGCCTGGGACCTAGGAAGTGGTCTGCCTTACACTGGAGATCTCAAAGCTTCTAATAGACTGCTTAGAGTCAGATCTATGCATACACAGCTTGGAGTTGATCCTGGAGTTTTACACACAATTTCTGTTTACTCTCTTGAGTTCTTTCTTCTCCATAATCTCTGTAACATTTTCCAGCTGACTGGGGGCTCCATTCTTAGTCTTCTGGCTAGAAATCTGGGGTCATCGTTTCCCTGTTCTGCTTTATACTTCTTTTATTGCATCTCTGTCCAAGGATCCAAGGACAAGCAACGGGAGGGGAGAGAGAGAGAGAGAGAGAGAGGGAGAGAGAGAGAAACAGGAATTCACCCATTTCTCTTGAAATCACAATTACTCTGGTCAGAGAGAAGGATTCCTCTCTTTCTGCTGCTATGGGTAAGAGAAAATGGAAGAAAGAGAAAAAGGACATGGGTTTCTCTCCTAGCTTCTCTGACTTTTAGGAATCTCCTTACCCACTCCTTGGACCAGCAGAAGAGGACTTCTCTTGGAGCTCGGCCTTTCCTCACCCAGTTTTGTGCTGCTTTTGAATCTAGGCCAGGAGATATTAGAAAGGAAGAAAAAATGGGAAACTCACTGCCAGATCAGTTCTTAAAATTTTGGCGTCCTTCCTTAATCTTTCAGTTGTCTATTATTTACTTTTCATATTCCTGAGATAGCTGCTCATGAATTCTGCCCATTGTTTTAGTTGTGTTCAGTGGGAGTGACAGAGTCAAATTGTTACAGTAGGTAGCTAGTCAGACATGAGCAGGGCAGGGCAGGGCTCCCACCACCCCCAACCAGGAATGTCAGGTGACCATCATGTAATGGTCAGGCAGTTGTTACACTGTTTTTCTAAAATAATAATTGGTTGCAGCGTGTGCTAGGGAAAGGCAGCCTCCTAACAGAAACACCTGAAACTAGTGATCAGCAGCTTCCCAATAAGCTCTCAGGAATTAGGCGAGCAGGCTTAAGCATGTGCAGTAAGAGACAAAATAGCGAAGTTTGACTGGGAAGAATGCCTCAGGTGAGCATGCGTACAACTTCAGTAAACACACTGCATGGGGCCCCTCCCAAGTGCTGGAAGGCCAGTGCGCATGCCTACAGCCCACCCCGAGGGACGAATAGCAGCGGAGAAGTAATGCAGACAGAGTGCCAACATATGAAACCCCAAATCAAAGGCCGAATCGTGCTCTGCTCTCTCAAGTCGCCTGCTTTGGCCCTCTTCCAAGTGTACTTTACTTCCTTTTGTTCGTGCTCCCAACTTTTAAATAACCTTTCACTCCTGCTCTAAAACTTGCGTTGGTCTCTCACTCTGCCTTCTGTCCTTCAGTTGAATTCTTTCTTCTGAGGAGTCAAGAATTGAGGTTGCCAAAGGCGCCTGTGGATTTGCCGCCAGAAACAAAATGTACTCACTCTGAATTGTCTGGAATCAGGGCCAGTGGTATTCTTGAAAGATAGTTTTTTGAGCACGCAGCTCTAAGTTGATAGTATCTCTATTTCTAAATGCCCATTGTTGCTGTTGAGAAATTTGCTTTCAGTCAAACTGTCATTGATTTGAAAGTAATCTATCAGTTTTCTCTGGTTACTTTTCAAAATCCTGTCTTGTCCTTCTTGTTTTGTTTTACCACGATATCTCTAAGTGTGGATTTCTTTCTTATTTTTTGGATATGTTGTGTTTCCTGAATTTTTGGATTCATATTTGTCACCAGTTCCGGAATTTTTAATATATTTTTTTTTGTTTTGTTTTGAGACATGGTTTAACTCCTGTTACCCAGGCTGGAGTGCAATGGTGTGACCTTGGCTCGCTGCAACCTCTGCTGCCTCCCGGGCTCAAGCAATTCTCCTGCCTTAGCCTCCTAAGTAGCTGGGACTATAGGTGCATGCCAAGGCGCCCAGCTGATTTTTGCATTTTTGTAGAGGTGGGGTTTCACCATTTTGCCCAGGCTGGTCTCAAACTCCTGAGCTCAAGCAATCCAGATTGCAATGATATTTTTCCTGAATTACTGCAATAGCCTAGTAACAGGTATGGTCTCCTCCAAATCATTCTTCACCATACAGGAACAGTCATCCTCCAAAATGGCAGATCTGATCATTTGTTTTTCCTTAATGCGTATGTCAAGTATGGAGCTCAAACAACCATGATCATGAGATCATGAAGCAGTAGTTCAATGGTAATGTGATGGAGCAGCAAGAGACAAGTAAGTCCAGGTTGGTGAATACTCCATGGGGCTGACATGTCAACTAAGAAGCGCCCACTTTTGGACTTTCACTTAAGACAGAAATAAACTTATCTCTTTTTTTCCCCCCATGGTGCCGTCTTTGGTTCCAGCACTTCTCTCTTGTTTTTCTCATTCACTTTATTCTGTAGAATTGGTTAAACCGTCACTTCTTTCTCTTTCATGCTGAGTCCAAGGAAGTGGATGACAGCATGCTGGGTGGCCCTGAAGGTTCATCCACCTCTTTATAGCTCTTTGTAAGCATATCTGGGCTTGTTAATCCCTAGATTTAGGTTTGGCAGGGAAGTCGTAAGCCCTGCTAAGGTCTCAAGCAGAACTGACTTGTTCTAATTCAGCATTTATTTATTTATTTATTGCAGAGATGGGGTCTTGCTGTGTTATCCAGGCTGGCCTCAAACTCCTGGCCTCAAGTGATTTGCCCTCCTCAGCCTGCCAAAGTACTGGGATTATAGGTGTGAGCCACTGTACCTGGCCATAACTCAGTTTTTTTTTTTCTTTTTTTGAGATGGAGTTTTGCTCTTGTTACCCAAGCTGGAGTGCAATGGTGTGATCTCGGCTCACTGCAACCTCTGCCTCCCGGGTTCAATCAGTTCTTCTGCCTCAGCCTCCCAAGTAGCTGGGATTACAGGTGCCTGCCACCATACCCGTCTAATTTTTGTATTTTAGTAAAGACAAGGTTTTACCATGTTGACCAGCCTGGTCTTGAACTCTTAACCTCAGGTGATCCACCTGCCTTGACCTCCCAAAATGCTGGGATTACAGGTGTGAGCCACCGCACCTGGCCAATTCAGTATTTTTAACAGAGCTCTTTAAAAAACATCAGGCATTTGAGAGCAATTAATAAAATGATTTTTTAATTCTCATTCTGTTATTGTAACTTGCATATATCTTCCTGGAATCTTTCTTTAGGGAACAGATGTGATGACAGGGCAGGATTTGTTATTCCTGGGCCTCTGATCATATGACCACGGATAGAGTTGAATGCAGCCACACTCTTCTTTCCAGTAATCATGGTGACGTAAGAACTCTTGCAGTTATGGCTCCCAGCACTGACTGGCTGTTGCTGGTGCTTCTGAAGGAGAAGCAATAGAGAAAGAAAGAGAGAAAGAGATTGTGAGTTGCCAAAGGTGATTAGAACGTGATTCTAATCACATACTTGTAATTAGAATGTGGTTCATTACTGAATGCCAGATACAGTTTCCATAGGTTACCTTCAGGAATATTTTTTTGTGATCCAAGGATGGTCCAATTTTGCCCAAGAGAGGACCAACTTATATTAAGTGACTCAAAGATGACAAGTGGAGAAAAGCAAGTTAAAAGACTGGCCTACCTGGGCACGGTGGCTCATGCCTGTAATCCCAGCACTTCAAGAGGCCGAGTTGGGCAGATCACCTGAGGTCGGGGGTTCGAGACCAGTCTGACCAACATGGAGAAACCCCGTCTCTACTAAAAATACAAAATTAGCCGGGCGTGGTGGCACATGCCTGTAATCCCAGCTACTCAGGAGGCTGAGGCAGGAGAATTGCTTGAATCTGGGAGGCAGAGGTTGCGGTGAGCCAAGATCGCTCAATTGCACTCCAGCTTGGGCAACAAGAGTGAAACTCCATCTCAAAAAAAAAAAAAAAGACTGGCCTAGAGCTGAACTTTCCCCTGCCACTTGGGTGGGCAAAAGTCTTCACCAACCACTTCTGTTGGCCATGAGCCTCTCCATCATCCCCTGCATCAAAAACAAACTCCACATAAAATCTCAGCAGTATTAATGGAATGAGCACCACCGTGCTTGGGGGGCTGTCAATGAGGTGACGATGTCTGGCTTTTATTAAGCATCCTAAGTCAATTACTTATTGGTAGAAATAGAAGCACAGCATTATTTGGTTATGAGCAGTGACGATACAACTGAACGGCCTTCAGACCCCCCAGGGGGCCACAGCGCTGACAGGCCTGTGGGTGTCTGCATCCTCTGAGCTGCCTGCGGGAGCTGCTAATGTCTCTGAGGAGAGGGAGAGGATGTGGGCTAACGAGGACGTGCTGTTCCACACAAGACACCCATCAAGTGCTGCCAGGTTCCTCATTAGGGACTCCTCAGCCCGGCCCTTGCTGGGAGGCAGCCAGTGTTCTTAACCACAAAGGAAGAAGGTGAGGCAGACAGAAAACAAAGTCCAGAGTGACCTTGGGACAAAATCAAGTTTGGGACTCAGTGTTCCCACGGCCTGTGCCTGGCCCGTTCTGGTGCTTGGCAGCTGTTTACCTGAGTGGGTGGCATGTTCTCTGCCATCAGTTGAATCACTCTTCCCACTAATAACCTCTGGCCCAAGTAATTCAGAAAAGTAATTGGCATGGCTTTGGTCCTAATGCTGGATTTGTTAAGATGGTAAGAGGAGCTATTTGTGTTTCTAACTAGCTTAGCATGATTTAGTAAGGTAGACCACTTGGGCCATGTTATTTATATTTCTGTATAATATTAAATCTTTTACCTGCCTGAGGATTATGGGATGGGCCAAGAAAGTGGATGTAGCAATAAAAGATCCAAACCCAGGATCTGAAGAGGCAGATAGAATCTGACCATGGGAGTACTTAGCAACCTCCTTCCTCTTGAGGAAAGAGGCCACCACCATTTCTTAGAGATACAGATATTGGGGTTGGTGGGCTGACCAGTCCTATCTATTCCCCTGGAGTGGAGTGACTAAGGGCAGGAGGGAGGGGGCTGGGGTGTGAGCAAGGGTGCATACCTGTAGAGATTAGAATCAGTATAGAAATGTACTGCATTTGCTCCAAGCTGCCTGCATCTTCAGTCCCAGTGGAGAAACTGAGGCAGTTTAGTAGCTTTGCCAGGGCCAAAGATGATCATAGCCTTTCTGTATATCCAGGTTCTCAGCAGAGGCCCTGGTTTGGGTTTCATTTCTGCCCTGTTTGTGGGGAAATGGTGACAATAGATTTGGGGCTTATTTAACTTTTCCTGAGGCTGGCTGCAAACAGGGCCGAAACACCTCATGCTGCCTCCTCTGCATCTGCCAGGGTTGGTACAATACCTATCAGACCTTAGGGGATTGTCCACAGGCTTACATTAATTACACAGGACTGTTTCTTTCATCTGAGCACATCAAAGGCTTCTACAAAGCTCAAGGAGTGTGATGGTGTCTTGTAGCCTTTTTTTTTTTTTTCCAAGTCCTCTTGGAAATCACTTTTAAAAAGTTGACAACAAGAAATTGTTCCTTGGGTGATATATGACACACAGCATTTTCTAAGATCCCCAGTCATTCATTACAGATTGGGCCAAGGGCAGTGTGGGTTTGGCTTGGTCCCAGAAACTTGCTTCAAGCCTATTGTCTATTCATTGGTGGGATCATCTTGGTCTGAGGAGCTATAGGCAGGCTTAGTGGGGAGGATATGGAGGGCGGGAGGTGAGAGAAGGTTTGTCATGACTGCATTCCAGCAAGATTATTATGGCCTGGAGACAGCTCTCATGTTTACCCTGTTAAGTGTTTGAATTTTATCTGTTGACTTGTAATTGAGACAAATGGGCTGAGATGTCTGTTCACATTATTTAAAAAAGGGAGAAATGCCAGATATAGGCGATGGGGAGGAAGGCAGCAAACCACATTGCCATGTATGTACCTATGCAACAATCTTGCATGTTCTTCACATGTACCCCAAAACCTAAAACGCAATAAAATCTCTATATGTAAAAGTGATGGACTCCCATATTGGCAGAGGCATGGAGGCACTCATCAGGGCCAATTGGGAAGTGCCTCTGAGCAAAGTATGAGTCTATGTGTTATTAGTGCTATGGCCCCAACCTCTTGGCATGCTTGGGGCTCTCAAGGCAGAGGGGCAGAGGGCAGGGAACAGACTAAGTTGGTAGAGGGCAGTGGTGGGATGGGGAAGGGGACCAGTAGGGACCAATGAGCTGGTAGCGGGAAGTTCCTAAAGTGAGGTGGTGTACTGACACGCTTGGTTTTGCTGTCAGCCACACCTAAGGTAGCCAGACGTCAGGGCTTCCAGGAGATGGCTGCAGTTCTTGGTTGTAGCTAAGTGTCCAAGGTATAAATCAGATTTACCTAAGCTAATGTAAGGAAGCAAGGACCAGCCCCAGGAAAGGGAGCTGGCAGAGGGTAGCTGAGAGAGTCCAAGTCCCCAGTTCCTGCGGCTTGGGGGCGAGGGGCTGAGCTCTAGACTCAATGAGGTTACAGCTAGGAACTGGGGACATGAGCAAAAGGCCTACCAAGTAATCTGACTGCATATCTTGGGGATGAGGTAAGCACTGTTTGCTTTTTCTGTGGGCTCCAGACACAGGCAGCAACCATTCCTGGTGGACCAGCTGGTATAGGAGTTCCTCTTCTCCTCCTTCTCTTTCTCCTTCTCCATCTTCTTCTTTCCCTTCCTCTTGTTCTTCTGCTCCTGCTGCTTATTCTTTTTCTTGAGATAGGATCTCATTCCATTGCCCAGGCTGGCACAGGCTAGAGGGCAATGCAATCATGGCTCAACTGCAGCCTTGAACTCCTGGGCTCAAGTGATCCTCCTGCCTCAGCCTCCTGAGTAAATAGGACTACAGGCATGCAACACCACACTTGGCTGATTCTTAAATATTTTATAGAGACCGGGTCTTGCCATGTTGCCTAGGCTGTTCAGGAACTCCTGGCCTCAAGCGATCCTTCCACTTTGGAGGAGGAGCTCTGAATGTTCTTTCCAGCCCAAAGCCTTATGGCCCACAGCTGGACTAATCAGGCCAGGCTGCAAGCCCTGCAGGGGCAGAAGGAAAAGAACTCCTCCCTGGAATGTGTTGCCTGCCTCTCTCCTTCACCTGAAATTGTGTCTCTGAGGCTGCCTCATTGCAGAGGAGGTGAAGGACTTCTCTCCCTTCCCTGCACTGTGCCCTTCTTTCCAGTTACTCTGTAGACCACCTCTGCTTTCTTCAAATCTCCTCTCTTGGCACACTCCTAGTTTTATTTCTGTTTCTCTGGGGGTTTGTTTGCATCATCTCTGGATCTCTTTGCTCTACGCTGCTTTAAGTGTAGGGTCCCCGAGGTTCAGTTATAGATGCATGTCTCATCTCCCTCTCTGCCTCTCCTTGTGTAATCTGGTCCCTTTCCATGGCTCTTGTATTAGTCAGTTTAGGCTGACATAACCAAATATCATTAACTAGGTGGTTTAAACAACAGACATTTATTTTCTCACAGTTCTGGAGGCTGAAGTCTACGATTAAGGTGTCAGCACAGTCAATTTCTGGTCATGGCCCTCTTCCTGGCTTGTAGGTGGCCTGCCGGCTGTGTCCTCACATGGTAGGGGCTTTGGGGGTTGGGGAGAGCCAGTAAGCTCCCTGGTTTCCCTTCTTATAAGGGCATTAATCCCATCATGAGGGCTCCACCCTCGTGGGCTTATCTAAACCTAACTGTCTCCTAAAGGGCCCATCTCCAAATATGATCACATTGGGGGTTAGGGCTTCAACACAGGAATTTTGTGGGGTCACGATTCTGTGGGCAGCAGCTCTTTTTAGTGAGTTCTTAATGCACATCCTTAGCCCAGCATTCTGTCCTGAGTGATTCATCTATATTTCTAACTGGAACATTCTGATGTGTAGTTGATCCATACACCCACGGGAGTCTCACACAAAACACATTATGTTCTGCTCAGACCAGCCACTTCTGCGATGTTTCCTAGATTAGTTAATGGCACACAGTTCCTCTAGCATGAGCCTTTTCCCTGTGGCATAGTATGGCAGAGTACTTTGGGATTTATTGCCCTCTCAAGTCTGACTTTGGGCAGCCCAGAGGAGCTTTCCACCATGGCTGGGCGTAGTCATTCTGAGCACAGCAATTACACGCATGCACAGGGCTGCAGTCACATCACTTTTTTTCTACTCCTGCTGATTTGACTCTATGGTTCTCAAGGGAGGCAAACTTGGGAGGTTTTAAAAAATACTGACACCTGGACTTCACCCCAGAGTAAATGAATCCATTTCTCTGAGAGGGACCCTGGTATCCAGAGGTTTTACAGTGAGAGTGGAGAACCTGGGCTTTAAGCCACTCAGCCTGTGCACCCATGTACACGTGTCCTGTGGCTTTTACTGAAGGTCGGGACCTCCCTGTCTGGAACAGCAAGCTCCCAGGGCTTGCCTTGCTTCACTTTCCACCTCTCTTATCTTTCCAGGTCTACCCATGCCCTAAACTTTAGGCTGCCTCCTATCTTTGGTCTGTCGCTGTCCTTTGAACTTGTCAGCTGATCCACATTACCTTGACTGATCATGACATACTCCCAAGGCTTCAACCTCCTCCCATCTCCAATCTTCTCCCCTGGAGAGCTGATCTGGTCTTGCTTCGCTCCTCTCCTCCCCAGGAGGGTCTGGACATTTCTCTGCTATCTTCTCAAAACAAAACCCTCATTACTGCACACATGAGGATGTTTAATACTTGCTGTTGCCGTCAGAGACCAAAACTGGTTTTGATGATTATTGAGTCCTGCTGATAAAACCAGCAGCTATTTTTAATGATCAATTTCCTTCTTTGTTTGAACTGCTTATTTAGAGGAGGAAAGAAGGGGTATGTGGCTTTTGCTAGACAAGATAACTAATGTATCATCTGGCAATTTTCTGTGCTTTATTCTAGGTGTACAACACAGACTAGGGGCAGTATGTTAACCCCAGCACTGACTTGGACAAGACTTTAATTTAGATTGTGGTATCAGATTGTGTTTGCTTTCGGAAAACCGACTGCACTTTGAGACCCCTAAACGATAGTAAATCTTAAAAAAATTAAATATTAATAAGACAAGCAACCCAGTAAAAAAAAAAAAAAATTGGCAGGCCGAGTATGGTGGCTCACGCCTGTAATCCTATCACTTTGAAAGGCCAAGTCAGGCAGATCATGAGGTCAGAAGTTCTAGACCAGCCTGGCCAACATGGTGAAACCCTGTCTGTATTAAAAATTCAAAAATTAGCCGGCCATGGTAGTGCATGCCTGTATTCCCAGCTACTCAGGAGGCTGAGGCAGGAGAATTGCTTGAACCCGGGAGGTGGAGGTTGCACTGAGCCGAGATCGTGCCACTGCACTCTAGCCTGGGCAACAGAGCAAGACTCCATCTCAAAAAAAAAAAAAAAAAAGAATTGGCAAAGGATAGACACAGGCAATTCACAGAATATGAAATAAAAAAATTACCAATAAACATGAAAAAATGCTTATTGTCACAAGCGGGAAACTACAAATTTAAAGGCATCATTTTTCACTAGATCAGTAAAAATTAATATGTTGGCCAAAATATGGGGAAATGGACAGATACAAGGATATACATATGTTACTGGCAGGCTTGTAATAGAATACAATTTAGTATTGTACTATATTCTGGAGGGCAATTTATCCGTATATATTAAGATTTTCCTCAGTATATATTACACTTTTTATCGATTTAAAAGTTTATTTTGATTTGGAATCAAATTTGGAATCAAATGTGGGTAAATCCATTTTCTCCTGAGCATCTTGGGATCACCAACTGGTAAAACTGCCCAATGTAAGATTCTAAATGACATCTCTTATGAACCCTCACCCAGAAATATTTTAGGTAGTATTTGACCAAAGCCATGAAATAAATCCACTTGCTTATTATAGGCATATTAAAAAAGGAAAATAATTGGAACCCTTTGGTTCATCAATTTTACTTAAAGAGCCCACACAATGTTAGACTTTTTAGATAAAGTCAGAATCAGTGTTCTGCAATGGAGCTCAGCAAACTTTTTCTGTAAAAGACCAGATTTCAAACATTTCAGTCTTCATGATCTACGCAGTCTCAGCTGCAGCTACTCACTTCTGCGGTTGAAACACAAGAGCAATCCCAGATAATATGTCAGCTAATGAGCAAAGTGGTGTTCCAGTACAACTTTATTTACAGATATTAGAAACTGAATTTCATATAATTTTCATATGTATGAGATATCATTCTTCTTTTGATTTTTTGCCCAAATATTAAAAAAATGTAAAAACTCTTCTTGCTCTGGAGTCATACAAAATCAGGCAGGGGGCTGGATTTGGCCTGCAGGCCTTAGTTCACCAAGCCCTTATTATTATACTTCTTAAAAATTAGAAATTGCCAGTGCACTACGTATTGTAACTTAAAGAACTAACCATTATTCCAAAGAAGACGTGAAAGGGCCACTTCTGAGCAAGCAAAATGAGTTCCTTTACACGTATTTTAAATTTATTATTTTGTTAAACAAAGATTAGGTTTTGAAAAATTTCATCTTATGGCCCATTTTTGTACATGCTTTTTTTTGAATTGGTCCCAAATCCATTTGTATTGTCATTCCTATGGATACTTTATAGGTCAGTATCAAACCAGGACAGCTGATGGTGGTCACCTGAGGCAGCCCATTTATAAGGCTCTAGGATGTCCCCGATCTGGCAGCCAAATAGCTGGCCAGTCACCATCTGGATAGAGGTCATGATCTCTGTTCCAACACAGGCCCATCCTCAAGGCATTCTGGCTCTATCCACAGCCAGGGTCATACTGAAAATAACCAATGAAGTATAAGACCAGTGGTCTCATTCTAAACCACTGGCTCCATTCTTTTTTTTTTTTTTTTTTTGAGACGGAGTCTTGCTCTGTTGCTAGGGTGGAGTGCAGTGGCATGATCTTGGCTCACTGCAACCTCCGCCTCCCTGGTTCAAGCGATTCTCCTGCCTCAGCCTCCCAAGCAGCTGGGACTACAGGAACATGCCACCATGCCCAGCTAATTTTCTATTTTTAGTAGATAAGGGGTTTCACCACGTTGGCCAGGATGGTTTTGGTCTGTTGACCTCGTGATATGCCTGCCTTGGCCTCCCAAAGTGCTGGGATTACAGGAGTCAGCCACTATACCCAGCTGCCACTGGCTCCATTCTGAAGAGAGAGCTAGTCAACTCACCTGAAAGGCAGCTTATCCTCACACATTTGGGACAAAATTGTAACCTCGAGCTGCCATTCTTATGTTTAGAGTGGAGGAATTGTGTCAAGAATTACATCTCCTTAAATTTCAACAGCCTACACAGCTTCCTTGTCTTGAGCAAGTTCATAGAGAAGTTATTTTACTTAACCAAATAAGTGCTATGTTCTTGGTTGTTATAGGAATCTTCCTCACTTTGGGAGGCAGAGGCAGAGTTGGGAGGATTGCTTGAGGTCAGGAGTACGAGACTAGCTTGTAAAAGATAGCAAGACCCTGTCTCCATTTAAAAAATAAAAAAGCAGCTTTCTTTATATTTTTTCTTATAGCAACCAGGAAAGCACACCAATGATTCTGGCTACAGGTGGGCCCCAGAGATATATGTAAATATACTGAGGTTCTACATTTATAAGAAACTGCAGACTATAACCAGGGCACTGAAGATGCTGTCTCACTCCTTTAATAATAAGCTGACTATTATGGAAAGTGGTGGAATGCAAGCTCTAGGGTTTCACCTGAGAAATTCAAACCAATCATTCTTTAGAACTGTTTTGGAACTTTCAGCAATCTTTCAGGTGGTACAATGAAACAGGAAAGAATGGGAAAGTCTTCATGGCACTAGTGTTCAGCTTCTAGGTTTACATGTGGTCAATTTGTGTAGGATGAATTCATTCTAACCTTACTTGCAATAATTCAACAACATGAAGGTATGCCCAGTAGATATAGAGGAGCAGACAGTCATTTGTGTTTGCTGTCCTTCATGCTGGTGACTGTGAGGTCATCCCTGAGCCCACACCTGTAGTCTTCATCATATGATCATCTGACACCAGAGGCAGAGATGGCCCAGAATGCTCCTTCCCTTAATTATGGGCTCTTGGTCATGGTTAAATTACCACTCACCAGCTCATTGATCTCTGGGGAAGACTTATAGGAGGCTGTTGTGCTTATAGGAAGCCGTGCCTTTTGCCCAGCAAATTGTGCACCTTTGTGTGAACAGTATGTCATTTCACAATTTGTCAGTTCCAGTCAGTTTGCACTTGCCCGCTGTCATACTCCTGTGGGTGGGACACAGTGGAAGTGGCAGAGGCCATGCTTGTGGAAGAAATAACGAGCGGTGAGGGGAGCCCTTCCCAACCTGGCTCAAATGTATAATGGAGTCAGGCACTCAGGCTGTTGCTACACAGGGTCTGTTTAAGGATCAACATCAGGACTAAACATCATTCCTTTGTGTGTGCAACTTCATTCTTATGCCTCATTTTGGCAGTTTAATTAGTTTTACAGTGGCGTGCTTTATCACTTATAATAGTTCCGCCAGACGCTGGCCATTAGTTGGAAGAGCTGCATCAAGCTGTGTAGGTGGGGCCCATAGACTCCCATCATGTCTCAGCTTGTACACACTGAGTTTGTGTCACTTCATACTGCCCATCTGCCAGCCACTTCTTGAGTGAACGACAAAAATTCTTGTTCCTATGTCTTCTGTAGGACCTGGATAGTGTGCACATCTACTTCCTCAGAACATCATTTATCGTTCGGAGAAGGGGCAGTTATTGCAGCCCCACAGTGGATCCCCATGTGGAGGTGGGTCTGTGGCCACCTATGACTAGCTTCTGATGAGCTCCCCAGCTGTGTCCAATTCTACCAAATCAGCATGAGTAGCCTTTGTCCACTGAGGGTTTTCAAAAAGCTATTGTGGAGCCCACTTCAGAAACTCTCAAGGGAACAGGCTTTGCCCCCATGCAGGCAGAGGCATCCTAGGCCTGTTATTATGGGGCTCTGTGGACCTTTTCCTACCTGCTCATCGTGCCCAAGGTCAGGTGGAGAGAGGCTTAAAGTCATACTGAAATTTTAAAGGTGTGTATCTTATGCCCAGCAATTTTACTTCTTAGAACTTATTGTGGCAAAATAGTTACAGATGTGCAGCTATTCACTGCATCATTATTTATGATAGTAAGAACTAGAAGCAACTGGCTGGGCATGGTGGCTCATGCCCATAATCCCAGCACTTTGGGAGGCTGAGGTGGGCGGATCACTTGAGGCCAGGAGTTTAAGACCAGCCTGGCCAACATGACGAAACACTGTCTCTACTAAAAATACAAAAATTAGCCAGGTGTGGTGGTGCTCACCTGTAATTCCAGCTACTTGGGAGGCTGAGGCAGGAGAATCACTTGAACCCAGGAGGCAGAGGTAACAGTGAGCGATGATCACGCCACTGCACTCCAGCCTGGGTGACAGAGTGAGACTCATCTATTAAAAAAAAAAAAGAGAAACAACCATAAATCAGGCACAGAAAGACAAGCTTTACATGTTCTTATTTATTTGTGGGAGCTAAAATTAAAACAATTGAACTCATGGAGCTAGGGAGTAGGATGGTTACCAGAGACTGGGAAGTGTAGTAGGGGGAGGTAGAGGAAGTGAGGGGGTTAATGGGTACAAAAAATAGAAAGAATGAGTAAGACTTAGTGTCTGCTAGCACAACAGAGTGACTATAGTCAAAAATAATTTAATTCTACATTAAAATAACTAAAAAAGTGTCATTGGATTGTTTGTAACACAAAGGATAAATGTTTGAGGAGATAGATGGGTACCTTATTTACCCTGATGTGATTATTATGCATTGCATGTCTGTATCAAAATATCTCATGTATTCCATATATATATATATCTACCATGTACCCACAAAAAATTAAAAATAAAGAAAACCCAGAATAGAAACAACCCAAATATTCATTGGCAGGGGAGCACTTTAAGCACGTAGGGAATGGGTACAACAGGTGCAGAGGATGAGGCAGACACACAGGTTCGTAAAGCTGCATGAAAAGTGTCTGCAACCCACTGCTGACTGAACCAAAGGAAAGTCGAGATCCGTAGGAGTTTGATGCCATCTCTGCAAAGTATCAACTAATAACAACAGCAACAGCGTCCTTGCTGCTTAGATCCACAGCAGGGTCCAGAGCTGTTCCGGAGCCCTGTGACTGCCCTGGACTCAGGGCCACCAGGTCTTGGCTGGAAAGTGAGACAGTGATAGTGATGAATCTGTTCAGCATGAGGGGTACGAAGGATGGGAGGGTGTTATTCTAAGGAAAGTGGCTACGGTGAAAATCTTGTGTGTGTGGAGAAGGAATAAAGGTGTCCCTCTTGGGTGTGAAGAAGGCTGTGCCACAGACAGGAAGAGAACTTCCTTGAAGATGTATCCCCAGAACCTCCATCCCTAAGAAACATCATATTCACCACTTCCAGAATTTCAGACTTGGCAGGGCTTAATCATTTTTATTTTAGCAGCTCTTGCTTTTAATGTCTGACTCATATAGGAAGAGTGGGGAAACAGGCCCAGTCTCTGGGGTCATGGCATCTTTAACCTCACCATGAACCTGCTGTGAAAAACAGCTGTCACTTTGAAGGCTGGCCTTGACGTAGTGGCTGGCTCTGAGTAGTCCTGCTCTAAAATGCTGAAGCCAGGCACTGAAGAGACTGGTCCTCTACTGCCCTCTGCAGCAGAAAGAGGACATTGCAGTCCGGGACAGGATCTACCCAAGCCATACAGGTGTTTTCAGCTGGGATTTATTTTTTATCTTCTAAATTGACAAATACAACTTATATATATTTATTGTGTATGACATGATGTCTTGATATACATAAACATTATGATATAGCTGAATCAAGCAGATTAACGTATGCAGTACCTCACATACTTAGCGTTTTTTTTTGTGCTGAAAACTTAAACCCTACTCTCTTAGCAATTTTCAGATATACAATATATTGTTATTAAATATAGTTAACATGATATACAATAGATCTCTTGAGCTTATTCCTCTTATCTAACTGAAACTTTGTGTGTCCCCAAACAGACCCCCGCTTCCCTGCCCTCCAGTTCCTGGCGACCACCATTCTACTCTCTACTTCTATGAGTTCTACTTTTTGAGATTCCACATATAAGTGGAATCTCTCTCACGCAGTATTTGTCTTTCTGTGCCTGGCTTATACCACTTAGCATCATGTTTTCCACGTGGATCCATGTTGTTACAAGATTTTCTTCTTTTAAAAGCGGAATAGTATTCTATTCTGTATATATACCACATTTTCTTCACCCATTCATCCACTGGTGAACACTGAGGTTGATTCCATACCTTGGCTATCGTAAATAGTGCTGCAATGAACATAGAAATGCAGATATCTCTTAGACATACAGATGTCACTTCCTTTGGATGTACACCCAGGAGTGGGATTGCTGGATCATATGGTAGTCCTATTTTTAGTTTTTGAGGAAGCTCGATCTTGTTTTCCATAATGGTTATACTAATTTACGTTCTCACCAACAGTGTACAAGGGTTCCCGTTTCACCATATTCTTACCAACACTTGTTATCTGTTTGATAATAAGCATTCTAACAGGTGTGAGATGGTATCTCATTGTGGTTTTGATTTGCATTTCCCTGATGATCAGTGAGTGAAGTTGAGTTGTGAAATATACCTGTTGGCCATTTGTATGTTTTTTTTTTTTTTTTTTGAGAAATGTCTACTCAGGTCCTTTGTCCATCTTTAAATTTGGTTATTTGTTTTTTTACTATTGAGTTGTTCAGTGATTTTTGTTATTAGGAATCTCTTTGCTTTCTCTAATTCTAGTATTTCGATTTCTTTTGCATATTATACATGATCTTTGCAATGTATTGAATGTTTGTTTCACTTTCAAATTCATATGTTGAAACCCTAATCCCAATGTATTAGGAGGAAGGGTCTTTGGGAGGTAATGAGTTTATGGAGCCCCCATTAATTGGATTAGCGTCTTTATAAGAAGAGGTCAGTGATTTCTCTTTTACTTTGCACTATTTGCGGATACAACAAGAGGTCAGCCATCTGCAACCTGGAAGAGGGCCCTTACCAGAAGCTGGCCATACTGGCACCCTGATCTCAGATTTCAAGCCCCCAGCACTATGAGAAATAAATTTCTGTTGTTTAGAAGCCAACCAGTCTATGGTAGTTAGTTATGCAGCCTGAACTGATTAAGAAAAAACTTTGTTAAATATTTCAGAAGAATTCATATCATACCTGTGGTAACTGGATCTCTGTTGTTATTTGCCACCTTTTTCTTCCCTGCCTCTGCACACAGGAAGACATTTCAGGACCATCCGACTTCATATGGGTCATATGATGTGTTTTGGTGACATGGTGACATGGTGAAGTGGTATGGGTCATCTAGCTTGACTTAGCTTGGATCTAGGTGCTACTTTCTCTATATCTTGATAGTGGCTACTGGCAATCAACATGTGTGACAGTGTAAATGGCCAAAGGAGGGTGGAAGGACCTTGCACTTGGCAGTTCAATCAGGCGGTTTGTGTGCAGTAGTGGAATGTCCACTTACTTCATGGAAATAAGAATCTTTCTATGCTCCTTGTGGGGGAAGACCTCTTTCTGTTTTCTGTGAGGGACTGTGTCCGTCTGCAGAAGCCCAGCATTTTGTTTCCCAGTCCATCCCCACTGATGGTGCAGCCTAGACTTGGGGAATGGTCTTTTCTTATTGTTAGTTACACTATTATTACCAATAGATAGTCCTTTCCATTTTGTTGGATATTTTATGAGAAATTGGAAAGAGGGGTTTCAAGTACTGCTAGCCCAACCTCATGATGCCTTGTCTGTCATCATTGGATTTATTACTATAATAATGTAAACATTTACAATCTTTTTTTTTTTGAGATGGAGTCTCGCTCTGTCGCCTAGGCTGGCTGGAGGGCAGTGGCATCATTTTGGCTCACCGCAACCTCTGCCTCCCATGTTCAAGTGATTCTCCTGCCTCAGCCTCCTGAGTAGCTGGGATTACAGGTGCATGCCAACACGTTCAACTAATTTTTGTATTTCTGGTAGAGACGGGGTTTCACCATATTGGTCAGGCTGGTCTCGAATTCCTGACTACGTGATCCATCCGCCTCAGCCTCCCAAAGTGCTGGGATTACAAGCGTGAGACACCACACCTGGCCAACATTTACAATCTTAATGCCAATATGTCACGTGGAGGCCCAGCTCTAGTGCCCCAACTGTCTCCCCTGTAGTGAAGTCTGCTAGTGAAACTCCACAGACACACACAGAGCATCCAGCCAGCTGTCTTGGTAGTGGGAATGACCTGACAGGGATAGAACGGCAAGAAAATCTCTTACCGGTCACCTGGTCTCCCCTTCTTAAGCATAAATGCACAATCAAAAATCATGCATTTTGGATGTAATTATCCTTTAACAACAAGACTAACAGTTAGCAGAAGCTAGGAAGTAGAAGGTTAGAGGAAGGGAAGAAAGGTGGGACTGCTAATATCTCTCCCTCACATGATAGAGACTTAAGGGATAACCGTGTATGAACCAAGGAATAGAGATGTAAATTTATAAAACAACATAAATGATTGGTTTGAAAAAGACTTTAAATTGTACTGAACATTTAGTTAATTTTCCTCTGCTAAATAATGGTAGGAAATTGTAGTAGGAAGATCAGATTAATTATAGACAAAACAAATAAATCAGATTTCCTCATTAAATCCAAATTATAGTATGAATTAACTACTACCCTACTATATGACAATTTTTTTTATAGACACAAACAAAACCATGTCAATATTTCTAGTCACCAACAGAAAATGGAAGTGGTTTTGAGCACGCATTTTAGCTTTCACTATTCTAAAATATATTAGCCTATAGGCTCTGTTTGCTGAGTACAGAGATGTTTTGTTAAATTTTTAATACAATCATATCTGAAAGTACAAAAGCAGAGTACTACATTTGCTAGTGAGAAGAGGTGGATGATTATAATGAAAATCAGGATAATTTTACAAATTCAAAACGATGAGAAAATGACAAATTCTACATGTAAACATGAAATAAATTGTTCAATAAGAGAATGTTTCTGATGAACAAAGTCAGTCATGCAAAATGAACTAAGTGCTGTGCTTGTGCAATTGACAATAAACAGGAAATGAATAAGAGTCACAGATGAATTAGAAAATTGTATGAGCTGTCGCTTCAGAATATTGTCAGTGTCAAGACTGATGCGCTTCTCTGGAGTAGGCTCTTCAAAAAATTCCTTATAATAGAGTATGTTGGTAATTAGGCCCTCAAAAGAAAAAAAATCTCTGATTTGTAACATTTGCCAATTTCTATGGTGTAAACACTCCCATCGTGGCTGATTTCAAACAATGATCCTGATGTCACTAAACTTGGGGTGGGAAAAGATGTGTGCAATAGGCTCCAAAGCCAGCTTGAGCTGGCTGCCCCATGCCACTGGACTAAAGGATTTTCTAATATGCTTCTTTTCTCTGCACTGGACAATTGCAAATCACACCTAGATGGTATTCTACTTTTTTTTGCGTTCTTATGGTGAGATATTTTTTTTCTAGGTGTTGGCATACTTATGAACTCTGCTTATATGTTTAATGGGGTGGATACAACTAAGTGATTCCCTCAGAATGGGAGGAGCTCTGAACTCTTTTCTTACTTCCCTGGGAAGAAATTATTAGCCATGGTGACGTTTGGGGCATCTAAGTGTAACTTTTACCTCATTTGAGGTGGATTTAATGGGAAATTCTTTTCCTCTTTATTTTAAAAATATGTTCATTAAATCAGTAAGAGAGCATAATTTCTGGACTGAGATTTCTCACTGGAATTTGGCAAACATGAGATGATCTCATCTCTTGATGAGTTTAGTATAATTTATTTTCTGAAAGATGGGCACTCAAGAACAAATAAATAAAAAATCACAATGTTCTAATTCCCCACGTTTCCCAAGAAAAAGAAAAAAGTCATTAAATTTCCCTAACAATGGCCGTAGAATCAGCATCAACACCAGATGCCTATTAACCTATTGCTAATTTCAGACAGGGCTAGGAGTTGGTTTGAGGGATTACAGATTAAACATGGCCAAGGTGCAGCTGCAGCAAATATTGTTGCAAACTCTGCATGCCTTGGATGCTTCCAAGAGCCCAAGCCTCATTGGAATCTGCCTAACGTTAAATTAAATCCCGAGGTGGGGAGAAGGAAGACCACGTGTCTTAGGCTGGGTTTCCCAGGTGCGGATACTGAGGTTCCCATTAGAGACCGGTGAGGAGCAGAGGAAGCAGGACAGGGAAGCGGAAGCGTGCGATTTCAGGTAAAGCCTCAGGGGAGGTAGTTTTTGCCTGATATATCCGAGGAACTCTGGTGGGTAAGTCACCCTGAGAGTTTGACCAGACTCAGGCCAGGGAGCTGGGTTTCATATTCCAATTCAAGTTGATCATTGGCTAAGGGCCAAAAACGGAGATGTAAATTCCCAAGTGTTCGTTGTTCTCTGCTTGTTGGGGCAAAGTGGCCTTTGTAACCTGATGGCAGTCCTCTAAAAGAGTCAAAGGTATGGGCTGTTAGAGGCAAAACCACACAGAAGTTGGAGGAGTGCACTCACACAACACACACGGATCCCAGGAGTTCTGGTTGGAACATGAAGGTGGTTTATACCAGGGTTGCTAAAAATTCTGTAGAATACTGTTGGAGATCATCGAAGGGGTGAGAGGGAGGTGGCGGGGATGATGCCTGCTTGAGGAGATTTGCAATGTGGATGCAACAGTTTAATTTTAGAAGATGCCTGACAGAGCATAGGTAAAGCAAGGAGAGAACAGCCAGTTTTAAAGGTTTAGAAGCCCTGCTCACAGGAGTGCGACCCTTCTCGATTACGTTTAACTCACTGACAAACGCACTAATGAAGAGCTCTGGAACTAACTAGCTGCTGCTTTGTGAATGGGAGGAGGCAGGACGATCCTTAAAAGTTGCTCCTTAGGCCACCCCTAGTATTGGCAGGACCTGGGGTGGAGAGTACAAGGTTAGATAAAATAAGTTCTATCACTTTACCTTGACAAATGTGCTTTCAAAATAATCTGGAAGGCCAGGTTCAAATTTTGAATTTTCAAACTCCTTGGAGTTCCATGCTGAAATGTGGTGGCTTGGAGAAGGCTGGGCCCGAGCCCATTGGCCGCCACCTGGGCCCCCTTCCCTTTCCATCACTGTATCCTTCATTGGAAGCAGCTTTTGCGTATGTGTGTGGATGCCCCAACTGGAATATCCAGAACCTCTGCAAATAGCTTCCCTGACCATTCTTTGGGCCTGGGAGTGTAAATACCAGTGGTGTGGTTTACCCCTAGGAGGATGCACCTATGGACAAGGCCTGTACAGGTCCTGCATGCAGGCTTGGGGTTGTTTGAGCAGAGAATTCCAGCTCTTGATCTTCTAGGACCCACAGTCTAGAAGGGCTGTGGGTTGGTATATGCTCTTGGTCTTGCAGATTCCTCTTGTGGTAGGGAGAAATATAATCCCCAAAAAAGCCAGAATAGGGCTTTCTAAAACACAAGGCCCAGGTACTGGGTGATACCGCTGAGCAGTATGATTTTAAGTCACAGTGTAGCTTATCCTGAAGAACTGGACCATGGAGGTAGGAAAAGATGCCACTTCACTAGTAGGTTGTTTCTCAAGATGACTATCTGGGAAATAAACTGTGGACTGGACACACTGGTTTGTCCCTAAAAGACCTGAGTGGATTATTTGATTCATATCAAATTAGACAGAGAATGGGGTCAGGGACAAATATCAACTGCCTGTTAGCTTTCGACGAGTGTGGATAGATCTTGCCTCATTTGAGAATGAGTAAACATCAGCAAAACATGAGCCCAGTTAAAAATACTGCAGAGCAATGGATAAAGGACAGTACTCTGGGACCTCATAGAAAGATCCTGTCTCTGAAGAGCCTATAGGAACCAGAAGAAAATTACAGGAGATTGTTTAGAATCTGTAATAACAGAATTCAATGAGGCATTATGTTGTGAAACAGGAACATAACACCACGAAGAGACAATAGGCTGAAAGAAGACAGCACGTTGAGATATGGAAGGCTTTCAAGTAAACCAGGAGCACAATAACATCATCAGCACCTATTTGTAAATCAGAATCAGTTATGTACTGAACAGATTTGAGAAGCTTTTCTAGGACACAGAAAAAAATGCACAAGCAGAAGGAAAGAGAGAAAATGAAAGCTCTAACATGATTACTTTGTGTTTCTAGGAGAGATAGCATAACACATGGAATAGAAGCAGTAATAAAAGGTGAAATGAAACCTAAGTTTGCAGACTGCAGGGACTCACTGCGTTTCAGATGAAAACAGAAGAGATCTGCTCATCTACATATAACCAAAGAAAAATTTTGAATTATACGGGGTTTTTTAAAAGTTCTATAAATCTATTTAGAAAAGACAATTTGTCTATCAATTGCAGGAATGATTGAGCAGTTTTTTTTTTTTTCTAAAAGCACTCTGCTGTTATTTTCGGGAATTGACTCCACTCTACTTGAGTCATTACAGTGGAACCATCAGTCAAGATATTTTGTTCTTTTTTGCCCATAAATGGGAATGCAACCTGATACTGATAGGACCATCTCTCTGGAACTGAAACTTTAGCAGAGCAATAAAATGACAGAATATAGTTGCTTCTGCTCATTCATCCTAGTTGCAATGCCATAATATCTTTTATCACTTCTTACAAATTCCAGGATTGGTCCTTGTTTCTTTTTCAAGCCTGTTGGTTTACCTTTTCTAGGTTCTGAGTTCCCCCCATATTCTGCTTATAAATTCCACTTTTGCTCCAGTTGGCAAGAGACCCTAAGAGAAAGGCAGATTTTTGAGGTGTGGGGAACTGGCCAGAATGGGGAAAAGGGGGAAAATTCCCTTTCATATCGCGGGTTAGTATCCCAACAGTGCAAAACAACTGTTATGTTCCCCCTGTGTGCGCCAGAGGGAGGGGCTCAGAAAAACTGAGTAGCTGGTGGCAAAAAATAATTTAAACATTCTGCAATAACAGGGTGGGATGGCTACTTCTGGTGGCATTGGATAACATAAAGCAAGAGAATAGTAAAATCCGATCTCTAAATGATCACATCAGGCTAATTTTCTGTGGCCTTTCTGTTTGGGTCTTCAATACTCACAGTTGCTGATGTGATCATGTTGGTATGGATGTATTTCATATGACCTTCCTTCCTTATTTTATTACTTTGGATAAGCTGTGAGTGCATCAGACCAGACAGTTTAGCTGTTGGTCATTTTAATGACAGAGGCAGGTCTTTTTTTTTTTGAGACAGTCTTGCTATGTCGTTCAGGCTGGAGTGCAGTGGCATGATCTCGGCTCACTGCAACCTCTGCCTCCCGGGTTCAACTGTTTGTCATGCCTCAGCCTGCCAAGTGGCTGGAATTGCAGGTGCCTGCCACCATGTCTGGCTAATTTTTGTATTTTTGGTAGAGATGGGAGTTTGCCAGGTTGGCCATGCTGGTCTCAAACTCTTGACCTCAGGTGATCCACTCGCCTCGGCCTCCCAAAGTGCTGGGATTACAGGTGTGAGTCACCGCGCCTGGCCAGAGTTTATTTTTTAATTTGCTGTATTTATATTCTACACACACATGTGCATACACACACACACACACACACACACACACACACACACACGGACACCCGTTTACACATAATCCTGGGAAAAATGCAGGGAACAGAGCACAAAATTATGGAGGATTAAAAACACCTTTTTTTTCTTTCCTCTTTTTAGCTACACCTGCTGGGATGGGAATATTTTTAAATATCTTCTAATGACACCAGCAAATAAACAAGAGTTGGGTTGTCTTCAGAATCACTATACACTAGAAGGCTTTAAAAACTTCACTGTCTACAGAATTTGGAGGGAGAGAAGTAAAGTTTAAAATGAACAAAGTTGTCTTTTGTGTGTGATGGCAATAGAAAGTAATTCTTAGACATGTATGGGTGCAGGAATCACACCATCCACACTACCTTCTTGACAAAAACTGCTCTAGCCAAGCAAGAGAAGCAAAAGAGAGAGCAACACAAGGGCAACCATGGGCTGAAGGGACTGTGGTTCTCACTTCAGCCTAATCCCAAACCTAACTGTAACCCTGAACTCCTGTGGAGTCTTTATTTTCAGGGAGATTTTGCAGGTGAAGACAAAGCTTGGTCCAGCAGTGCTTCCGCAAGCTGCTTCCTTGCACTGCTGCTCATTTCCTGTATCGGGAAATATGCCTCTCACCCTACATCCTTTGCTCCCTGGTGCAGCTAGAATTTAAAGCTTTGCCTGGTAAATGTGTAATCTGTATTTTGTTTATGTATTTGCAAACAAAACCTAATCTATACACAGGGTGATGATTCAGTGCTGAGAAATAAATACCTTTCCCCCTGATTCCACCAAGCAGGATGCTTAATGCAACATAACACACATTTTTATTGCAAGCCAAGTAATAATTTTCTGTGTCTTTAAAACTTATATTGAAGGATTTTACCCTACAAAAATAAAAGAATTAGTTTATAAGGATATGTATAAAGATACACATTGAATGTGATGAAGCAAAGTAAAACAACTTGAATGCCATCAATAGGGAGTGATTGAATAAACTGTGGCATGTCCATATTTCTGGAATATTACATAGCTATTAATGAGGAGGAGTTAGATTTATATACAATGACTGACAGGAAAGGCCACCAGGAAATTAGAGCACTATACATTGCAGAGAAATGTAAATAAATGACCATTTTTTTTGCAAAATCAGAAAAGCCTTCTATTGTGAATATTTTCAGTTGTGTGTATTCATATGAAGGTAGAAAAAATGTGGACGCTAAATTAACATTTCTTGTTTTCAGGAAGGGATAAGAGTGGGGGTGAGAGTCATGGGGAAGGCGAATGTTGTTGGGTTTTCTTTGATACTCAGGATTTTTTTTTTCTTGGCTTGTAATAAGCAGCAATACAAGCATGTATTGTTTTCAGTTTGAAAGAAATCTGATGGAGTAGATAATAAAGATAACTTATCTTGAATGACTTTAGTATTTTTTTTTTAATTGGGAGAGATAAATACATGATCCAGGGACAGAAGTGATGTCAAATTCCTTTGCACATCATTTTGTAACTCTGATTTGTGAAAGTTCTACTCTGCTTAAAAATTACTGGATATTAAGTGTTCTCTACTTGATCATTTATATACCATATAATCCAACCTTTCTGTGGGTGCAGTTTGGTGATTTTTGCTATACTTGGAATTGTGCAACCTCCAACCATCACCACTATCTAATTACAGAACACTTTCATCACCCCAAAGGAAACCATGTACCCATTAGCAGTCATTCTTCATTCTCTGCCCTTCTGCCTACCCAGCCCTGGACAACCACTAATCTACTTCTGTCTGTATGGACTTGCCTATTCCGGAACTTCATAGAAATGATCTTGTAATATGTTGCCTTTTGTGTCCAGCTTCTTTGACTTAGCATAATGTTTTCAAGGTTTATTCGTGTGGTAGCATGTGTCAGTATTTCTTTCCTTTTATAGACGAATAATATTCCATTGTATTGGCATACTATGTTTTGTTTATCCATTCATCAGTTGATCGACATTTGAACTGTTTCCATTTTTTGTCTATTTTGAATATGGCTGCTATGAACATTTGAGGACAAGTTTTTGTGTGGACACATGTTTTTAATTTTTTTTGTGTGTATACCTAGGAGAGAAATTGCTGGATCATGTTAGCCCCATGTTTAATACTTTTGGAAACCAACAAATTGTTTTCCAAATCAGTGGTGCCATTTTGTAATACCATAAGGAAAGTATGAGGGTTAAAATTTCTTCATATCCTTGCCAACACTTGTTTTTAAACAAATTTTGGTCATCCTGATGAGTATGAAATGGTTTTGATTTTATTTTTCCCAATCACATACCATTGAATATTTTAAATGTTCTTTTGGTTATTTGTATTTCTTCTTCAAATAATTGTTTTTTTAAAAAAATTCGTTGCCCATTTAAAACAGTTGAGCTCTTTGTCTTCTTATTGTTGAGTTGTAAGAGTTCTTTACTCTGTATAGAAGTCCCTTGGCAGCCATATGATTTGCCAATATTTCCCCCATTCTGTGGGTTCTCTTTTCATTTTCTTGATAGTATCATTTGAAACAGAGAAATTTTAAGTTTTGATATAGTCCAATTTAACTATTATTTTTCTTTTCTTGTGCTTTGTGTTTTATCTAAGAAACTATTGTCTAATCCAAGGTCATGAAGATTTAGTCCTGTAAAATTCTTAGATGAAAGAAGAATTTTACAGGACAGTTCTTTCTTCTAAGAATTTTACAGTTTTAGCTTTTACATGTAGGTCTATGATCCTGAGTTCATTTTTGTGTTTTTGAGATGGGGTCTTGCTATGTTGCCCAGGCTGGTCTCAAACTCCTGAGTTTGAAATCAGGGATCCTCCTGCCTCTTAGCCTCCTGAGCAGCAGGGACTACAGGTACATATCACTGTTTCTGAGTTAACTTTTATATATTGTGTTAAATAGAGATCAAACTTGTTTTTTTCTTTTTTTTTTTTTGGCATGTATTCTTTTGTCCTAGCACCATTTATTTTAAGAGAAAACCTATTCTGCCCATATTCAAGTGTCTTGACACCCTTGTCAAAAGTCAATTGATGATAAGTATCTAGGCTTATTTCTGGACTCTGAATTAATTCTATTGATCTGTTTGTCTATCTTTATGACTGTACCACACTTTCTTTATTACCGTAGCTTAGTAGTAAGTGTTGTAATTGGGAACTGTGAATCCTCTCAATTTTGTTCTTCTTTTTAGAGTCTTTTTGGCTATTCTGGGTCCCATGCATCTTCATATAAATTTTAGGATCAGCCTGCCAGTTTCTGCAGAGAAACCAGATGAATTTTTATAGAGATCACATTGAATCTGCAGAACAATTTAAGAAATATTACTATCTTAACAATATTAAGCCTTCCAATCCATAAACAGGGGATGTCTTTGTATTTATTTAGAACTCAAATTTCAGCATACAAGTCTTGCATTTCTTTTGTTAAATTTATTCCTAAATATTTAATTCTTTTTGGTGCTATTGTGACTGTTTTCTTACTTTTATATTCATGTTGTTCATTGCTAGCGTAGAGAAATATAGCTGCTTTTTGTATGTTGATCTTATGTTCTGAAGCTTGCTGAACACTTTAATTAGTTTTTATAGTTTTTTTTGCATTCCCTAGGATTTTCTATATACAAAATCATGTTATTTCTGAATAGAGATGGTTCTACTTCTTCCTTACAATCGGATGTTATCTGTTTATCTGGCCCAGGCAAATTTGTGTTCAGTACAACATTGAACAGAGTGGTGAAGTGAGTATTTTTCTTGTTTTTAATGGTAGGGGGAAAGCATTCAGTCTTTCCCTATTAAGTATGATGTTAACTGTAGATTTTTTTAAAGATGCCCTTTATTGGACTGAGAAAGTTTCCTTCTATTTCTACTTTGTTGAATGCTTTTATCATGAAATGGTGTTGCATTTCATAAAATGTTTTCTTTTTTCTGTATCTATTGAAGTAATCATATGGTTTTTGTCCTTTATTCTATTAATATTGTATATTACATTGATTATCAGATGTTAAACCAATGTTGCATTCTTGCGATAAATTCCACTTGGTCATGGTGTATAATTCTTTTTATGTGTAGCTGGAGTCAGTTTGTTAGCATTTTTTGAGTCCTTTTGCATTTATATTGTGTTAATCTGTTTTGCATTGCTGTAAAGTAATACTTGAGATTGGGTAATTTATAAAGAAAAGAGGTTTGTTTGGCTCACAGTTCTGCAGAGTGTACATGAAGCATAGTGCTGGGATCTGTTTCTGGTGAGGTGCTCAGGAAGCTTACGATCATGATGGAAGGTGAAGGGAAGCCAGGATGAAGATGCCAAAAGCAACTGCAACAAAAGCAAAAAATAACAAAAGAGATCTAATTAAACTTAGAGCTTCTGCACAACAAAAGAAACTGTCAGAGCAAACAACCTACAGATGCTGGCAAGGTTGCAGAGAAAAGGGGATGCTTATACACTGTTGGTGGGATTGTAAATTAGTTCAAATTGTGGAAAGTAGTGTGTCAGTCCTCAAAGAGCTAAAAACAGAGTTACCATTTGACCCAGCAATCCCATTATTGGGTATATACTCAAAGGAATATAAATCGCCCTACCACAAAGACACATGTGTGCATATGTTCATTGCAGAGCTATTCACAATAGCAAAGACATGAAATCAACCTAAATGCCCATCAGTGGTAAATTAGACAAAGAAAAGGTGGTACATATACACCATGGAATACCATGCAGCCATAAAAAAGAATGATATCATGCTTATTGTGGGAACATGGTTGGAGCTGGAGGCCATTATTCTTAGCAAACTAATGCAGGAACAGAAAACCAAATACTGCATGTTCTCATTTGCAAGTGGGAGCTAAATGATGAGAACTCATGGACACAAAGAGCGAAACAACAGACACTGGAGCCTACTGGAGGGCAGAGGATGGGAGGAGGGAGAGGATCAGAAAAAATAACTGTGGGTACTAGACTCAGTACCTGGGTGGCAAAATAATCTGTATAACGAACCCTCATGACAAGAGTTTACCTGTTACAAACCTGCACATGTACCTCAGAACTGAAAATAAGAGTTAAAAAAAGAAGAGTGTGTTCTTTAATTTCCATAGTTGTATATTTCACAAGTTTCTTTCAGTCATTATTTCTAATTTCATTCCACTGTGGTTTGGGAACATATTCTGTCTATTTTTAATCTTGTAAATTTATTGAGGCTCATCTTATGGCTTAACATATGGTCTATTCTGGAGAATTTTTCATGCACATTTGAAATTATTTGCTGTTGATGGGTAAATTGTTCTGTTAGAGCTAGCTGGCTTATGATGTTGTATATTCCTTTTTTTTTTCTGTCACCTAGGCTGGAGTGCAGTGGCACAATCTTGCCTCACTGCAACGTCCACCTTACTGGTTCAAGCGACTCTCCCACCTCAGCCTCTTATGTAGCTGGGATTACAGGTGCCCACCACCACACTCAGCCAATTTTTCTATTTTTAGTAGAGATGGGGTTTCGCCATGTTGGCCAGACTGGTCTCAAACTGATGTCAGGTGATTCACCTGCCTTGGCCTCCCAAAGTGCTGGGATTACAGGCTTGAGCCACCCTACCTAGTGAGCCTATGGATGGCTTTCCCTCCTTATTCTATTTCTCTGTATTTTTCAAATTTCTTGTGATGAGCGTATATTTTCAAATAATGATAAACTTCAGTTTATGAATCAGTCAGGATAGAAAAGTACATCTGGGAAGGCTTTCTGAAGGAGGTGATAAAATTGTGGTAAGATTTATCCAGACATATTTGTTACCACTCTGAGCATTGTGCAAACAGCAGGTCCTCTGTAGCTGTTTGCTGAGTTGAAGATAACACTTTTGTGAAGATGATTTGAATTTCCATCTGTTCAAATATTAAATATAAATATAGAGCTGACTGGTTACTTTGGCTTTCACACTATCTTGCAGACTTTCGGCAGCTCGTAAGTAAAATATCAGAAAAAAAATCCCTAAGAATTGGAATCCTTAAACTTTGAGATAAATTTCCTAATATCTGCCAGTCGTCTTTTTTTGCTGTTGCCTATTTTAGTATTTGGCAGCTCTGTAGTCAATATTTTTAACTTTATGTTGGAGGAATCTTAATTAAGCAAAGTTTTGCAAAGTTTTGCTGGATATATTTTGCTAGTTGTTTAACCTATTAGGTCCTTATAAGTTCCCACCCTATGAAACAATTATGCTTAATTGTGATTACATTAGACAGTAACAAAAACACTTATTGGTTTATATCCACATTTGGTCTAAAGATTTTCAATGGTTGAAGAAGGTAGAGTTATTTCCTATAACTTACAAGAACTTCTTTAATGTGCATTTTGTAGAGCTCACATAGAGTATGGCTCTGCTGTGATTTCTAAGAGCTCCCTTTTGCTCACAGGCAGAGAATCCATGGAATCAGCATTTCTTGTACTAGGGTTTCGTTGTAAATTGTAGTGCCATCTGCAAATAGACTAATAACATGTGAGGCAATGCCAGTTTTTATGCCTTATAATTTGGGATGATTCTCATCACAACTGTGAGTGGCTCTATTGTGAAAGCAAAAGGAACAAATAGATTATAGTCTCATTTCTCTGTAGATTGCAGTCTAGACTACAAAATTTATTTTAGAGCAAGCTTTAGCTTTCTTGCACAGATAAATAATCACCTAAAATACATTTCTCCCAAATAATATTTTCTTTTGTTTCTGAAGAAATATTCCTTCCAGCGAGCTTCTAATGCATGGTCACGTTTATGGTGTTTATGGTAGTAAATTAAATTGAAGAATCCTTTATTTGTGTCTGCCAAGTTTCTGTTCCTAATGTCTGCTGCATTGGAGAGTGACAGGAGTCCATAAGACTGTTTTTGTTGCTCTAACTCTATTGAGTTAGAACAAGAGCACAAAAATAGACATTTTTCTATTTGCTAAAATGCACAGTGATAATCCAAATAAAAATAAAAATCTATGAGGATCCCATCTTGCCCCATTCTCTTGCTGCTGTTAAGATTTTCAATGATTTTTTTCCTAGTTCTTTTTCTTTGATCAGACATTGAAGTCAGAGTGAGAGTTTTGGATTTAACGAATTTCAGAAAAATGGTTATATGCCTCAGGAAGGTAAAGTGACAAGTTCTTTTTCTTCCCTTTCAAATTCTCATGGTATCTTTTTTACTTATATAGGCGGATCATGTGTGCATGTGTGTGTGTGTGTGTGGGGGGTTATTCATATGAAACTAGGAAATATTGTACATTGTTTAGTTGAAAATATTTGGCCTGAAATTTTATTCTTTATTTTGTCTCTAAAGGTTTATCATAGAGTTTTCTTTCAGTTGTTAACTTGGAGTTTCAGGATACCAAGAGGGCTGCTCTACAGCAAAAGATCTGATGGTTATGTCTCCGTTAAGTTTTAAGACTGGATGTGTCAATTCAAGGGCTGGAGGAGACATAGAGGTGTCCTGGGCAGAAGAATGATCGGATGCACCTTCAAACCAGTGCTCTTGAGATGTTTAATCATTTATTGAGAAGAAATGCTGATCATTCTGCCCTTGGTTTGTTAGATCTGGCCCCAGACTTGCAAATTATACTTGGCATAGCAAAGATTCTGCAGTGAATCAGATCAGCCTCTTTTGCCTTTTAGTGGAAAAAGGAAAGGATAATATAAAAAACACTTATGTAACCACTATATAAAATTATAAAAATGTTTAATATTTGGATATATTTGCTATGTTTCCTCTTCCTTCTCTCCTTCCTCTTGTTGCTATTTTTTTTCTTGAAAAAAAAATATATAGTACATGAAAGTGAAGGCCTATATATTTCCCACTTCCTCCAGAGGAAACACTGTCGTGAATTTGAGCATTCATACGTTTATACTTTTATGAATCTGTGAACAACATGCAATATTGCTGTGTGTTTTGAAGTTCACATGAATTACAGTACACACCACTCAATACTCTGGAACTGGCTATTTTCTCTAAACATATTTTCAAGCTCTACCCATATAGATCCAAGTGGATGATTAATTTTAACTGCTATTTAGTATTCTACTGTGCAATAACACCACACACAATTTATCTACTCTCTGACTGATGGATATTAAAATTTTCCAAATTTTTCACTATTACAAGCTATTACTGCATTGCGCTTAACATTTAACCATTTAATATGATAATTGCTAATGATTTTTGGTAAATGCCCTTTATCAGATTAAGAAAGTTCCCCAGAAGGGCGGGTAACAAAGGTTGAAAAACTGCCTATTGGGTCTTTGCTGAGTGCCTGGATGATGGCATCATTCGTACCCCAACCCCAGGGTCACAGTATACCCATGATGTAACAAATCTGCACATGTACCCCCTGAATCTAAAATAAAAGTTGAAATTATAAGAAAAGAAATTTCCCCTCTATTTCTAGTTTGCTAAGTGTTTCAAACTCTTCTTACAGTCAGTTTTATCTTCCTACTTGGGGGTTCTCCTCCCATATGCAAAAGGTTTATCACAAATGTTCCTTCAGATTAGATATAATAGTCTGTCTGAAATAGAGACTTCATAAATTCATTTCATTACACTTTCCTTGATGTTTTAGTTCTTCTGGTTGATTGGTGCCCTGGAAAGCTGCGCAAATAACCCACCCCTGCACCTGCCTCTATTAATTTGGGAAGTCAACAATTATTCTTTTAATACCCAGTTTAAGAACTGGATATAAGTTAAACAAAGACTTCTATTTACTTTATAAGAATTCTTAATTTTTGGGGGTAGGAATATTCTACCTAAAAGCAATGCTTAGCTTAAACGAAAAGGGAAGCTCTCATAGAACAAAAATTGTCATCACAGATTGAGATATTTTTGCATCCTAAAGCAAAAATTCTACTTTCTTTGGACTTAGTATATTATTTTTTAAATTAGATATAAAAACACATATCAGATCTGAATTTTAAAAAGTAGTCTTCCCATAAATACAAGAAAAACTAGATATTTAATAAATAAGGTAAAATGACAATGAAATTATATAGTTACCATATCTTCAGTACATTTGTGCTGCACAATGCACTTGCAATTACATGAAGTATTCTGTGAGTGCTATTTATTATAATTGTTGTTAATTTGAGAGCACTGAGAATAGGAATTGCATAGACAGTGAATATTTTACATTTTCTCTTTGACTGGAAGCAGGTGACACTTCCTGTGGCTGCCATTTCAACAGACCCCACTGTATGGCAGCAGCAGCCTGCTCAATCCCCCAACATCCGCAGCGTTCAACATGGCATGCTTTCCTTTTCTAGGAGCCAGAAAGCCTGTGATTATGTGCGTGATGTGATGGAAGAAAGGATGGTATTTAGAGTAAGTCCCTTAAAATACAGCATTGTATAGTCACAGTGATATTGACGCATGTATCGTGAATGCATATATCCTTCTAATTTCTTTTCTTTTTTGAGACAGAGTCTTGCTCTGTCACCAGGCTGGAGCGCAGTGGCGTGATCTTAGCTCACTGCGACCTCCGCCTCCCTGGTTCAAGCAATTCCCCTGCTTCAGCCTCCAGAGTAGCTAGGACTACAGGCATGCGTCACCATGCCCGGCTAATTTTTTGTATTTTTAGTAGAGATGCGGTTTCACCATGTTGGCCACGATGATCTCGATCTCCTTCCTGACCTCATGATCCACCCGCCTTGGCCTCCCAAACTGCTGGGACTACAGGTGTGAGCCACTGCGCCCAACCCTAGTTTCTTCCCCCCACCCCCAAAATAAACACATTATTCCATCTCTACAGGCAATTGTGTAGGTACAAGTAACCATCTTAAATGAGCCAGGATATTGTCAGATATTAAACAATACAATACAAGAAACATTGCCACTCAGCGATGCTGCAAACTACCACTTAGGTGAATAGAAGTGTCAGTTTGTGAATGCTTTTCATATTCACTGCAACAACATTACTTTCCAAGGTATGTGACACTGAAGGAATGTACTCACACTTGTGCAATGGCTATGAAGCTGCCATATTGTGCATGCTATTCTCATTGATGCCTGCTGATGTTGAGAGATGGTGAAGATGGATAATATTTCCAACTTGTATTGGTAACTCAACCCATAGTTAAATGGCTTATGCTTTCTTAAGACTAACAACTGTGCAATCAGGCCTGGCATTAGGGTCTTTATTTTAGAAGACACCCAGATCTGCCATAGGAGCCCTCTGCCTCGTATATTCCCTCCAATGGTGAGCCCTGATCTTTGAAATCCCAAATATTAGCAATGACTTAAGATCCTTCTGGAGAGAAGAGTGCTTTACTTGGGTTAAGTTTAGTTATCAACTTTATCAACTTAATGTTTTCAGCTAGAAAAAGTTGTGTTTTTCCCAGTCATAGGGACACAGTAGAGTGTGCCAGGTGTGTCGCAAAGCACAGAATAATGTATGCAGCATATTTTCTTGGTGGGTCGTATTTGCTCATTGAATAATATAAGACATTGCTGTTAAGTTCTTACAAATAGACCTGGAATAGAATGCAACATTCACATGAATTTTATGACAAAACATGAGTCTTCAATTAAGTTTCCTGCTTGCAACAGACTGTTCCTTACCTTACACCTTCCAGATGCTCTGGGGCCACGATTTTCTCTCTTTTACCTTAGCAGACTTCTAGGAAATTTGGGAAGCACCACCCAGTTAGCTTGGATTTATTTTACATTAGCAACTACTTGTAATCTACATAAGATAACAGTGGCAATGAAACACAGGAGAAATAGGTTTCAAATGGCAGGTTGGCATTTAGGAGCACAGGACCTTGTGCCCTAACAGGGTGCCATATTGAGAGTCTTTGGCCAGAAGAGAGACAGCGTAAGGGACGGGCTGCCTAAAGAGGTCAGTTGCACCATATATTTCCCAATTTGCTCATGAAATTCTTGGTACTCTCTTTGGCCTCTGAACCTCTAACTCTGGTATTTTTTCCACTTGCTTTGGTTACCTCCCTAATTAAGTGACCCTCTAACTGCAAAGGAGCCCATACCATCTTAAGTGTGAGTACTTAGCATTTGTATTCCTTCAGTCTAGGTCCCACTTATTTAGGATGGTCCTGCTCTAGTGTCAAGGCTTAGATTCAGAGAGGGTTCAAGATACTCTGGGCATACACAGTTTTTTTTTTTTTGAGACACGGTTTCACTTTGTCACCCAGGCTGGAGTGCAGTGGTGCAATCTCGTGTCACTGCAGCCTCAACCTCCTGGGCTAAAGCGATTCTCCCACCTCAGCCCCCCAGGTGGCTGGGACTATAGGTACTCACTACCATGCCCAGCTACTTTTATTTTCTTATTTTTTGTAGAGATGTGGTATCGCCATGTTGTCCAGGCTGGTCTCGAACTGAGCCCAAGCAGTCCACTCATCTTGGTCTCCCAAAGTGCTAGGATTACAGGCATGTGCCTGGCCTGGCACACACTCTAAAACCTTCAGAGGCTTCCCATCTGAGCTCCTTCCCATGGCCTGCCAGCCCTCCATTCTCTGGCTCCTGGGAACTCCTTATTTCCTGCCACTCCCCAGCTCTCCTGGTGACCCAGCTACACTGGTCTCCTTGCTGCTCCTTGGACACGTTGCGTCGTTACTATTTCAGGGCCTTTTCCTCCCTGCTCCTTCTTCCAGGAATTCTCTTCCCACAGGTTTGAGTTTGAGTTGCTCCCTCACTGCATCCACACCCCTGCTCTAATGTTATTTCATCAGGGAGATTCCCCCTAACCTCCTTTTCTGGTACCTCCACTGCTACTCGCTATCCTTTTACCCTGACTTACTTTTACTCATAGCCCTTATCGCTACCTACCGTATAACATATCTATTCAGGTTTCTGTTTATTGTCTGCCTTCTCCTCCTTCCCCACCACACTATAAAATCCATTAGGACAAAATCATTGTCTTGTTCCACACTGTATTACCAGAACCACAAAGTGCCTGGATTATGGTCAGTGCTTGAAAGGGATTTGTTGAGTAAACAACTGAGCTCTGTCATTTAACAGGTCAGGTACTGAGGTCAGGCAAGATAGAAGGAGGGCAGGGGCGGAGAGTGGCAGGAGCAGTGGGCTTCTCTGACTGCTCCCACCAGGCCAACCATTTCTATTTCTGAGCATGAGTAGAACTCACTCTCCGTACCCCACCACCCCGTACCTGACTGTGTACTGCCCTTACTCTCAAATCGCTTCCTATGTGGCATGTGCCGCCCTTGGCATTTTTGTATCAAAAGCAATGTTTACTTTAGTGGGATCTGGCAAACCCAGGGTCCCCAAAGACCACTAAGCAGTCGCCGGCACAGAGTTTTAGAAATGGCTGGCTAGTTTTATTACCAGTTAATAGCATTAGTATTTGTGCTTTTCCAAATAAGCATGAGAAATCAGTCACCAGGCACGTGTGGTATGAGAAAATTACGGACAGGGTCCTAAAAAATGAGCTGGGGATGAGGACTGCAGTTCAGTAACTGGATCAAGCGTGTGAAGACTCAGGGGAAAGAATTTACATTGTGTCTGTGCTGTTCAAGAAGGACTAAAATTCGGGGCCAGATGCTGCTGCATCTCCTCCTCCCATACCACACACACACACATTCGAAGGGCTGTGGAACGCACCTTTTTCATTTAGGGAAAATTATTCCATTTCATTCATCCTGCAAATATGAAGAGCGGCGGTGTTTTCGGCAGTGCCTATGAAAATCCCAAGTCCTGGGTCTCGAAGAGATACTTCCTTATGTGGTTAAGAGGAATCGGGATGCATAAACTTGAATTCCTACCTCTACCATTTACTTGCTGTAAGATCTTGGGCAAATTATTTAAGTTCTCTCTGAGCCTGTTTTCTATCTGCTAAATGGAAATAAAAATGGTGCCAGTTGTATGGGTTGTTGTTGAGATTAAATAAGAACCGCTGGCAAAGTGCTTTTCACGTGACCTGCCCAGCAGAAAGGGCTCAATGCATTTTAAATAAGTAAATAAATATCCCTGAGTAAATCAGGGAGGAAGCAGTCCAGCCAATGACTTCCCTCTTTTCAAAACCACCCTGCTTGTCCTTCCAGAGGAATAAGACCAAATTCCTGGGCATTTTGGTTCACTCCTTGGTCAGCAACCCTGCAGATTTATTTTTTCTAGTCATTTCAGGCTCTGTGTCTAATGAGGCCAAGTTACCTGGCTTTATGGTGAGTATGGAGGTGAATGTAAACTGCAGAAGCTCCTGGGCCAGGCGGCAACCTTCTTCCACTAAAGCCTTGGAAAGTGAAAGTGCCTGTGAAGGCAAAGGTGCCACCTGGACTTTCCCTAGGGAGAGCAAGACCCCAAACTGATCCTTATCATGAGATGCTGGGTACTGAGGTGAACTTAGGCTGGCAGCTCTGCAGTGGGCTTGGAGCCCAACTCTCTGAAGGCAGATTTCATGCATGCTTTCTTTGTGTAAAGTATTTTGGGAAAGTAGATGTATTTCAGGATGTTAATTTGGGTAGAGGACTATCCTTAGGTAATGCTGGGTGCACCGGCGGGAGTGGGGCCAAGCACCAGCTACTGCAGATAAATATGCTGGCTCTGATCTCTGGTACGTCTGTTGAGTGACAAGCTCCTGCAGAAACAAAGGAAGTGGCGGTATAGCAGGGACAGTCCCTTGTGGGGCCTGTAAATGGCTGAGACTGCTGCCATCTGCTCTTCTCGATTCAAATATTTAACAGGAGGTTGAAAATACAGAAGCTCCCATGAAAATTACCAGTTTTTCCCCCAAACTTAATTTCTGTCAAGGAGAGGGAGGGGTCCCTTGTGTTAAACGCCTGCTTTTCAGTTTTCGAGACTGCCAGGAGATGGCGCCAGGGCTTGGTTCTTAATGGGATCCTTGGAACATCAAAGAAAAGAAACGCTAGGCTTGTGGGTGGAGGCCTCCGTTTAGGCATTTCGATGAAACTTGTTTCTCAGGAAATATGAACAGAAACCCTGGCCTTGGCATTCCTTGGGTTAAATGGGCTTCTCTTTTCATCTGGCCGGGAATTGAGTTTCTGGTCAGGGCGCCCTGCATTTTCAGTCATCCATTCGACTCAGAGGATCGCACGACTGATGTTGTCTCGTTGTCTCTGGACATATGCTAACAGGAAACCCGAGAGAGCTTGGAGAGGCAGTTTGAATGCATTAGATTAGAACTTTCCAGTGTGCTGCATAATATATGGAAAGTAGAGATCATGTTATTTGGGAAATAGCAGACGTTTTGGATCATACCTTTTTTTTTTTTTTTTTCTTTTCAAACCCTTTTCACTGATCTGTTGCTCTCAGCTCAGAAAACAGTATAGCTGACGCCAGAGATTAAAGCACACTCTGCTAGGAAGTGTTTACACTTCAGGGCTGAACTCCTAGCACGATTAATAAACATCACCACCACAGCATAAGAACTAATGAGCACGTGGTACTTATCATCTCATTTAACCCTCACAGTAATCTGGGATATGTCCTTTATGGTGTACTTTTTTTCAGGAAAGAAAACTGAAGCTTAGGGTCAATAATTTGCCTAAAGACATTCAACGTGTGAGCAGAAGAGTAGGGATTGAAACTCACACTATCTGATTCCAGGCCCACAAGGTTGCCCATGGCACCCCACTAGAACAGCAATTTTGGGGGTAACGGGGCACCGTGGAGACAGTGATCAGTGGTTCCATGTAGCTTGGTGAGCAGAGAGGCACCCAGGTATAGCGATGTGGGGGTCATTTAGTGTTCACTGACTCAGCGCTGTGGCGTCTTCCAACGCAGTGTGCGGAATCCAAACTTCGGAGACCAGCAAGAGCTGAGCTCTGTTCTCCTCTCCTCTCCTGCCTGATCACCCTCCAGGCATCTTTCTCTTTCCGGAACTTGCCCAGCCCATTTCTGCCTCAGGGTCTTTGCACCTGCTGACCCTTTGAGTGGAGCTGTCTTCCCTCAACTCCTCACTGGCTGGCTCTGTTTCCTCGGGACTCAGCACAGTCAGCCCTTTCTCACCACATGATGTAAGGAGGCTCCCTCTGCCTCAGGGCCTCCTGACTCCCTCATTCTGTTTTATTTCCTTTATCATACTTGTAATGATCTCTAATTATCTTTTCAGCTGGTTAGTTGGTTTGTTTCCCTGGCTATTGTCTGTTTTCTCTCATTGGGATGTAAACTCCATAAGGAGGGGATTGGACATTCTGGTTCATTGTTGAATTCCTGGAACTTAGAACATGGCAGAAATATAAGAGGGGCTTAATAAACAATTATTGAATAAATATGAGGGGAGATGTGATAAAAGCAGCAGGAGTTGTGGTCCTGCCTGTCAGGAGGCTTACAGTACAATGCGAGAGGCCAGGCTGGCAAGAAATGACTGAAGATCAAGCATGGCAAGGGTGGTGGTGGCCCAGAATAGTGGTTACCGAAAAGGATTCTGGGGCTTACCCACGTTGGGAGGCTGAGGCAGGAAATAGCTTAAGCCCAGGAGTTTGAGAATAACCTGGGCAGCAAAGTGAGACCCTGTCTCTACAAAAAATAAAAAAATTATCCTGGTGTGGTGGTGTGCCCCTGTAGTCCCAGCTACCGGAGAGACAGAGGTAGAAGGATTGGTTGAGCCCAGCAGTCAAGGTTGCTGTGAGCTATGATTGTACCACTGCACTTGAGCCTACATGACAGAGTGAGAGCTTGTCTCTAAAATAAAATAAAATAAAAATAAATAAATCCTGACTCCAGTACTCACTGGCTGTGTGACCTTGGCCAAGTTATTAAGTTCTTTCATGCCTCAGTTTCCTCATCAGTAAGTTGAAGATAATAATAATATTAGTAATAATACTCACTCATGGAATTGTTTAAGGATTAAATAAGGTACATATAAATGCTTGGAATGGTGCCTGGCACATAGTGCTGTATAAGTATTTTAAAAAAATAAATACAGATATAATGAAGCAGAAACTTGTGGCTTTAGAAATTCAAAAAAAATGAAAATGCCAGTGTCGGGGAAAACCCTGTTTCTTGGAGGTGGTTGGATTTAGACTGAAGAAGATGGGGAGTCTGAGGGGATATTTGCACTTTCTCTGGTCCCTCACCTCTCTGTAGGTATCTATTCAAGAAAGATTTGTTTATTGATTTATTTTTCATTCAACAAATATTTATTGAGCATTTATTATGTGTCAGTGCCTAGGTTGTAGCAATAAAATGGTAAACAGTAGAAAATAAATTTCTTCTATTTTTTTTTTAAATTGCATTTTAGGTTTTTGGGTACATGTGAAGAACATGTAAGATTGTTGCATAGGTACACACATGGCAGTGTGGTTTGCTGCCTTCCTCCCCATCATCTATATCTGGCATTTCTCCCCATGTTATCCCTCCCCAACTCCCCAACCCCCGCTGTCCCTCCCCTATTTCCCCCCACAGACCCCAGTGTGTGATGCTCCTCTCCCTGTGTCCATGTATTCTCATTGTTCAACACCTGCCTATGAGTGAGAACATGTGGTGTTTGATTTTCTGTTCCTGTATCACTTTGCTGAGAATGATGGTTTCCAGGTTCATCCATATCCCTACAAAGGACACAAACTCATAGTTTTTAGGGCTGCATGGTATTCCATGGTGTATATGTGCCACATTTTCCCTGGCCAGTCTATCATCGATGGGCATTTGGGTTGGTTCCAAGTCTTTGCTATTGTAAACAGTGCCGCAATGAACATTCGTGTGCATGTGTCCTTATAATAGAATGATTTATAATCCTTTGGATATATACCCAGTAATGAGATTGTTGGGTCAAATGGAATTTCTATTTCTAGATCCTTGAGGAATCGCCACACTGTCTTCCACAATGGTTGAACTAATTTACACTCCCACCAACAGTGTAAAAGTGTTCCTATTTCTCCACATCCTCTCCAGCATCTGTTGTCTCCAGCTATTTTAATAATCGCCATTCTAACTGGCATGAGATGGTATCTCAATGTGGTTTTGATTTGCATTTCTCTAATGACCAGTGATGATGAGCATTTTTTCATATGTTCTTTGGCCTCATATATGTCTTCTTTAGAAAAGTGTTCATAAACTTCGCCCACTTTTGAATGGGTTTATTTTTTTCTTGTAAATCTGTTTTAGTTCTTTGTAGATTCTGGATATTAGCCCTTTGTCAGATGGGTAGATTGCAAAATTTTTTTCCCATCTTGTTGGTTGCCAGTTCATTCTAATGATTGTTTCTTTTGCAGTACAGAGGCTCTTAAGTTTAATTATATCCCATTTGTCTATTTTGGCTTTTGTTGCCATTGCTTTTGGTGTTTTAGTCATGAAGTCCTTGCCTATGCCTATGTCCTGAATGGTTTTGCCTAGGTTTTCTTCTAGGGTTTTCATGATGTTAGGTCTTATGTTTAAGTCTTTAATCCATCTGGAGTTAATTTTCGTGTAAGGTGTCAGGAAGGGGTCCAGTTTCTGCTTTCTGTACATGGCTAGCCAGTTTTCCCAACACCATTTATTAAACAGAGAATCCTTTCTCCATTGCTTTTTCTCAGGTTTAAAGATCAGATGGTTGTACATGTGTGGCATTGCCTCCAAGGCCTCTGTTCTGTTCCATTGGTCTATATCTCTGTTTTAGTACCAGTACCATGCTGTTTTGATTACTGGAGACTGGGGTTTACTTATGTTAAGGCACTATAATAACATCAACTCAGGCAGCTGTTTTGCAATTAGATACATATTCTCCTCTAGTCTCATCACAAGCAATCCTTATTTGCTATAGAATTATAAATAACGTTAGACAAGGGTACGCTCTGAAGCAATCATGCTAAGTCAGACCCAGAAAGAAATACTCTGTATTCCAAAAGTATTTCAGAAATCTCAGAATACATGTATATTTATATTTCATATTAGTTGGATTATGGTACATAGGTACATAGAAAAAGGACATTCCAGATTAAAAGAAATGTTCATTTTGTTCAATATTTATCTTTGAACTCAAGCGCATATTTAAACAGATAATTCCTTGGAGGAAATTAAATATAACTCCTATTTCTTTCTGTTCTATGCATTCTTCTCTGGGTTGTGTTAATGTTTAGTTTGGATATACCAAAGAGCCAAAAATTAATATTAATTCTAAGAGATAAGACTTCTGGGACAGGAATTTAGATTTGGATAAAGACTGACCAAAAATGAAGGAGAGGGAGAGGCTGTTGGAATCATTCTCATCAGACACTTGAATCAGGAAGTTTTTATGGCTTTAAGAAGTCAGTAATAGAGCTGAAACGTTCAGTCCCTCAAATTCCTTCAGCCTAGTTAGGGTGGCACAGACAGTCCACCTGATGAAAAACTGGCCTATTCTGGGTTGAACGACGTTTCCATTGTTTCATACTTTGGATTGGTTGTGAATCCAGTGAGATACTGCCTCATATTTACATATTAGTAGTTGGAAAAAATTGAAGAAACTGTGTTATACAGCTAATTAATTTTATCAACTTGAATGATCCAAGAAATCGTTGTACCAAGTTTGGAAGGGAGGGACGCTGTAAATATCTGATGAGCCAGTGCATTTCTTCTTATGAACAGGGTCTATGAAGATAAAGTTTGTGTTACTTTTTTGCATATTAGAAGATGTCTTACAGAAAGTAATAGATGACCTCTAGCTCCTCCAGTTTCTGAATGGTTAGAAGGATAGTACTGGTGTTGATATTGCAAAAAATAGCAAGAGTGAAAGCTATAGGTCATGTGAAATTATAGATTTGGGGTAGAGACAAGTAGTGTTTTTATGTATAAATTTCACAGGAACAATATATATGAATTAGTCATGTTGTTTTCAAGAGAGACCTATGTAGTTTGGCCATTGTTAATATAATGCAAGGAGGTTCACTAATGGATCTGGATAAGATGGGATTGGTAAGCAAGTTGTTTGGAATAAGGATATAAACTCTTTTATCATGGAGAACAGAAGGCTCAATAGTTGACAAGGGAAGGGTACTTTTTGATGAATACACCGGTGGGGCATGGAAGAAAGGCAAGTGAAAGAATTACTTGCCATATAGCTATCAAGTTGGTTCATGATCAAACTCAGGAAAATAATTTCCCAAGGGTGTTCAGGATTGCTATATATATAACACATATTACAATACTTAAACACATCAGTAATTAATTAATTCATCCAAAGTTTATTTAGAACCTATCCTTGGTAGTAGGAAAATAGTTGTCAGTTGTATTCTCTTTCTCTTCAAGTTGCTTCCTATCCTAGCAGAGAGAATGTAGGGTCACCATAAGTTCCTGTAAGCTGTTAAGAAAAGGGAATCATTATCTGAGAGAAGAAATCACCCTCTGACATAAATATATCAATATCAACATCAGTACTCTCCTCCTAAACCAATCAGAGTCAAATATATGCATATATATTTGCCCTAAATCTTTCACCCTCTGACATAAATATAGCAATATCAACATCAGTACTCTCCTCCTAAACCAATCAGAGTCAAATATATGCATATATATTTGCCCTAAATCTTTCACCCTCTGACATAAATATATCAATATCAACATCAGTACTCTCCTCCTAAATCAATCAGAGTCAAATATATGCATATATATTTGCCCTAAATCTTTAAGGGTTATGCGTGGGTGACTCTACTTAGACACTGTTCTATAAAGACAACTGTTTTATATAACTGTTTAATCAATGTGGTAAGTCCTCATTGCTTGTCAATGGCTGTAAAATTTTGTGGCTAGGGAAATCCTCATAATGGGTTATTATACTTCCCCTTGGTGTTTTAGCTAATGTGATATGCTATGTGTCCAGCAATTTTAGTTACATGGCATTATGTATCTCCACAAATAGTGTCCATGTCACTTATAACATCAATTTCATGATTTGTTTCATAAGCTTAGACTGTAATAGCTGGGCTTTACCACAAAAACATACTGAGCACATTAATGTTAGGATTTCTACATCTCAAAGTCAGTTTTAGAAACAAAAAACACCCCCTAAAAATAAAATCAGAAAGTAAAACAGTAGTCCTTTTTCAAAAACAGGAGTAGTATCAACTTCCTTGTAAAGTAAGCACATGGAGGAGATCAATTGTTGTATGGGATGCTTATTTCCTTAAGTAGCATGGCCCCTACAATAGTGTTTAACACATCTACTTGACAATTAAAGGGATGCATTTGGAGGTGAACTTATTCTTTAGCACTTGAAATGTTGCTGCAGTTCTGGCATTGGTGCAAGTAAAGTCTTTCAATTCTTAAAGTGATGTGTTATTAGAGAAATAAGAATGAGAAATTAGAAATTAAGAACCACTGGGCTGGGCATGATGGCTCATGCCTGTAATCCCAGCACTTTGGGAGGCCGAGGTGGGTCAATCACGAGGTCAAGAGATTGAGACCATCCTGGCCAACATGGCGAAACCCCGTCTCTACTAAAAAATACAACAGCTGGGTGTGGTGACGCGTGCCTGTAGTCTCAGCTACTGGCGAGGCTGAGACAGGAGAATTGCTTGAACCCAGGAGGCGAAGATTGCAGTGAGCCGAGATTGCGCCATTGCACTCCAGCCTGGCGCCTGGCAACAAAACAATACTGTCTCCAGAAAAAAAAAGAATCATCTGCTTCCATAAGGGACAGAAACTTTGGGCTACATCATGAGGCTGTTTTGGCAAAACTGAATTTGATCCAAGTATTGTTCTCAAAGATTTTTTCCCTCTTTGTAATTATAAATGTAAGTTTTATTTAATATAGGTTGATTATGTATTGTGTCTTGTAAGAGACAAAAAATATAGGAAAAAAATCTTATTTTCACCACTGTAGCCCTTCCCCATTTTCTGTCCCCACTATCATACCATAGGTAATTATAATTGTTGGTGTATAAGCAAGTGTAAGCAAAACACACACACACACACACACACATACACAGATATATAATAATCCTCACACTTATCCTTACTTACATAAATATAACATTATACACATTCTTAGATACCTTGCTCTTTTGACTTGAAAATATATCCTGGGAATTTCTCAATGACACTGTAGATAATTTCCTCTTTCTTTTGTGTGTCTGTACAATACTGAATTTCATGTATCATTAATTTAACAATTTCCCCATTTTTGGACACTTGGATTCTTCTAATATCCATGTTTTTTCCCCAGTATCTTGTTATGACAAATGATCTTGTAATAGGTACATGTGCAGATTTGTCATTTCAAAACTGTGCAGGTGTATCTGTAGGACAGACACCTAGAAATGGGACTGCTGGGTCAAACTTTATATACTTGGGTCATTTTTCAAAAATTATTTCTTCTCTTCGCAGAACTTGTACCATGTTGCATTTCCACCAGCTATGTGAAAATGTCATTTTCCTCACAGCTCACCAACAGATGGTTGTTATCAAATTTTGGATTTTTGCTTATATGACTTAATGAGAAACAGTACCTCTGTGTAGTTGTAATTTAGATTTATATTATTATAAGGAATTCTATGCATATTTTCATTTGGTTAAGGGCATTTAGATTTCTGTAAAATTTCTGTTTCTTTTGTTCCATATTTTTAATGAAGTTTTGTTTTTTTCTTCTCAATTTCTAGGCTCTATCTCTCTTCTATCTATCCCTTTTCCTATCATGTATGTTTCAATTATTGCTCCCAACCTTGTTTATTTTTAAGTCTTTTTTTTTCCTTTAATGGTTTGCAGATTTGAACATGGATATCTTTAGAGTCATATTATTGTAACTATCACATTTGCTATCTTTGAACACTCTCTCTTTGGATTTTTTTGAATGCTATGTGTGTGCATTAAAACACTATTTCTTTACTTCACTGTGGTCAGACCTCTGCTACTGCTTTAAGCAATTCAAACCAATACATGTGTTAGTGTCTGTCCTGTTACTTATTTAGAAAGAGTTCATATAACATAAAATTTACCCTTTTAAAGTATGTAATACAGTATTTTTCAATGTATTCACAAGGTTATGCAATCATCACCACTGTCTAACTGTGGAACATTTTTACCACCTCCTAAAGAAACCCTATACCCACTAGCAATCACTTCTCATTCCTCCCTCCCTGCAGTCCCTGGTCACCACTAATTATTTTCTGGTTTTACAGATTTTCATATTCTAGATGTTTCATATAAATTGAATTATACAATATGGGATTTCTTGTGGGACTGGCTTCTTTCCCATAGAATAATGTTTTCTGGGTTGATTGATATTGTAGCATGTGTCAGTATTTTATTATTTTTCTGGCTGAATAATATTCCATTTTATGTATATATCACATTTCATTCATTCATCAACCAGTTGATGACTATCTGAATTATTTCCACTTTTTGTCTATTTTGAATAATGCTTCTATGAATATTTGTGTACAAACTTCTGGTAAGAACATATGTCTTCAATTATCTTGGGCCATATACCTAGGAGCAAAATTGCAGAATTATATGGTGTTTATATTTTGACGAACTGTCAAACTGCTTTTCAAAGTAGCTGGACAATTTTTAGTTAGCACCTGCCATGTAGGAGAGTTCCAATTTTTGCACACATTTACCAACAGTTGCACTTTTGTTTTAAAAGTTATAACCATTTGATTGGGTGTAAGTTGGTATCTCATTGTGGTTTTGACTTGAATTCTCAGTGACTAATGTTGTTGAGTATATTTTTAAGTGTTTACTGGCCATTTATAAAGCTTTTTTGGAAAAATATCTACTGAAATCCATTGCCCATTTTTTACACTGGTTGTTTGTCTTTCTATTAGAGTTATAAGGTTATCATATATTCTGGTTACTAGACCCTCATCAGGTATATTCACACATGTTTTCTCCCACTCCCTGGATTTTTTTTTTCACGTTTTAGATGGCACCCTTTTAAGCATTTGATAAGACTGTGTATTCTGCTTTTTCTGAGTGAAGTGTTTCATGGGTGTCTGTTAGATCTAGTAGTTGTTCAAATCCTCAACTTCACTTTTGTTTTATTGTTCTATCTTTGTTTGAAAGTGGATTATTGAAATCTCTATTATTTTTGAATCATTTATTTCTACCTTCAATTCTGTTACTTCTTGCTTCGTATGTATGAAGGCTCTGTTTTTAGGTGCATATGTCATAATCTTATTGGTTACCAGGATTTTTTCACATGCTAATGAAGATAAGCATGCTAGTGAGGTGAAGCATAGAAAATTATTATGTATTCCTAGTACTTTTAGTATAAGAATATTTTGTGATCTTATTTCTTTCTTATCAATTTATATCTATAAATGTATATTTATCAATATATCTATATTTGCCTACATATATACATATATATGTGGAACTGTTTTCAAGCAAAATATTATGTAAAATGTAACCATATATTATACACGAGTGATATTTTATCAGTACAAATATATTTCATAAGTTCTGATCTATTGTAAATCCAATCAATAGAATAAGCAGCTTTTAATATAAGACAAATTTAAAATTGGTTGTCATAAATATTAATTTTTATTGGTATTAATAGAGAACTTAATTCACATAAAGAAGCAATTCAATGGCTCATTTTACAGCAATCATACACTCTGACTTACATCCAGAAGCTTTCAATAATGGTAGAATTATAAAAATTTGAATTTAATCATTACAAATAAAAAGCATAATTTGCTATATACTTTTTTTTTAAATTTTTATTATATTTTATGTTTTGGGGTACATGCAAGATTGTTGCATAGGTACTTTTTAGTCAGTATTCACCCTAAACTTCCAGTGAGCACAAAAATCATATATAAGGTGCTTTTATAAAGAATTGTATATATTGGTAGCACAGGCATCTGATTGATATCCCCTGATGAGAATATGTACTGAGAAGATTCGCCTGAGTATTGCATGCATTTAATCAAACATTGTAAATGTATGCTTAGGTGGTGTAACATCTTTCATAGTTTTATGTAGGCAGATATGCAAGAATCTGAGTTCTAGAAATATGTCAATACAAAGCTGTAACCATCCTAATTAATAGTATATTTATACTTAGTCAAAATATATACACTGATGTGACAGTATGACAGTAGAAGTTTTATACTGAACACTGAGTAAAAAGTAACTTATCTTGAACTCAGGGGGCCAACAAATTGCCACACTCCTGAACACCACAGCTCTAGAAAGATGAAGAAGCCCCATTTCAAGAGATTATATATGCTTTAATTCATCTGCCTAAGGGAGACAGTGAACTCTGGTAAGTGAACTACTTAAGTAGTCTAAGGGATATATTTTAAAAGCTTCTCTCAATTTCTTATCCTATTGGCAGTGAATTATGTTTTGAACCTTAAGGCATCCATCTGCATAAATGCTTAGGCTTCTGAAAATTGCTATTGGAGGTGGAAAATTCGAGAGACTTCTGATGGTAATTATATAGCTTAACATTGATGTCAAGGAATTCTTGGAAGGAGAATCTCTGGAGATATATTTCTATAAAATCTGGAAACCCTGCTTTATAAAACTTAAATAATATATTCATTGCAATTGAAGTTTGTCAGTGTAAAATCAGGACTAATTGTGCATTATCACTTTTACTGGGCATACATTTCTTCTACCTCCTAAAATGAAAATACCACCAAGTTTTAAGTTTTTGTCTCAGAATTCAGGGGATAAATACATGAATCAGACAAATGGGGAGCCTGGGGGCATAGCTGGTGGTAGAACTTTAAGTTTCTCAAACAGATGTCATGCTTCCAATTATCTGATTGGAAAGACTGTAGAAAATGTTATACCATTTTTATGTACATTTTGATGTAAAGTTTGCATGGATCAATAAGGTGTTGCCATTAGATAAGCTGCTTAGTTTCTGATTCCAAACAGAAAAAAACAAGAAAATTACATATATCATAGTTTTATTTTTGAAGATCAGATAAAATAGTTCAAAACTTACTTAGAATTCTGCATAGCTCAATAACTGTGAGCTGCTATTTTTATGTAGCTGGGTTTGCTCAACCAAGGTGTCCAGAGCATATCAGCTATACCCTTTGTGTGACTATTCAATAACACTGCTGTGCTGCAGGTAAAAATGTGCCCATAATTCTGCTTCTCCTAGGGAAAAGATGAGAGAAACCTGATTCATTCAAGGTATTGCACATAGCTCCCTAAACTCTTCCCATTCTAGTATGAATTATTCACACTAATCCATGATGCCACATACTTTTCTCCTAATGTACTACATTACCCTGGCCAAGAGAATGAGTAGTTGATTGCTTCATGTATGACCCTCAGTGGTAGGCTGGCATTTTTGGAAACATGATAAAGGATCATGTATTAATTTGTTCTCACACTGCTATAAATAATTATCCATGGCTGAGCAATTTATAAAGAAAATAGGTTTCGTTGGCTCATGATTCCACAGGATGTACAAGAAGCATGGGGCTGGCATATGCTTGGCTTGTGAGGAGGCCTCAGGAAACTTACAATCATGGCAGAAGGCAAAGGGGGAAGCCAACACTTCACTTGGCCAGAGCAAGAGGAAGTGTGAGGTGCCACACACTTTTAAACAAGATCTTGTGAGAACTCATGCACTGTCATGAGAACAGCACCAAGGGGATGATGCTAAGCCTTCATGAGAAATCATTCATGACCCAATCACCTCCCACCAGGCCCCATCTCATATATTGGGGATTACAATTCAACATGAGATTTGGGCAGGAACACAGATCCCAAACATATCTTTCCAACCCTGGTCCCTCCTAAATTTATGTCCTTAAATTTGAAAATACAATCATTTCTTCTCACCAGACCCCCAGAGTCTTAACTTATTTAAGCATTAACTGAAAAGTCCAAAGTGTCATCTGAGACAAGGCTAGTCCCTTCTGCCTATGAGCCTGTAAGGTCAAAAACAAGTTAGTTATTTATAAGATACAATAGAGGTATAGGCATTGAGTAAATACTCATGTTCAAAAAGAAAAGAATTCATGAAAAGAAAGGGGCTACAGGCCCCATGCAAATCTGAAATGCAGCAGGGCAGTCATTAAATCTTAAAGCTCCAAAGTAATCTCTTATGATTCCATGTCTCACATTCAGGCCACACTGATACCAGGGGTGGGGTCCCAAGGACTTGGGCAGCTCTGTGCCTGTGGTTTTACAGGGTTCAGCCCACATGCCTGCCCTCAAGGACTGGTATTGTATGCTTGCAGCTTTTCCAGGTGCAGGGTACAAGCTGTCAGTAGATCTACCATTCTGGTGCCTGGAGCATGGTGGCCCTCTTCTCACAACTCCACTAGGCAGTGCCCCAGTGTGGAGTCAGTGTTGGGGTTCTAACTCCATATTTCCCCTCCACACTGCCCTAGTAAAGATTTTCCATGAAGCCTGTGCCCCTGAATCAGGCTTCTGGATGGACACCCAGGCTTTTTCATACATCCTCTGAAATCTAGTCAGAAGCTCCCAACCCTCAACTTTGCATTCTGCACAGTATCAGGCTTACCACCACCTGGAAATCACCAAGGCTTATGGCTTCTCCACTATGAAGCAATGTTTCACACTGTACCTGGACCCTTTTTAGCCATGGTTGGAACTGGAGTGGCTCAGATGCAGAAAGCAGTGTCACAAGACTACATAGGTCAGTGAAGGTCTCTGAAGGCTTTCAAGGCTTTCTCCTCATTTTCTTAGCTGTTAGCACTTGAATCCTCATTACTTTTACACATTTCTGGAATTGTTCCACTGAAAATGGGCTTTTCTATTCTACCATATGAACATGCTACAAATTTTCCAAACTTTTACACTCTGCTTCCTTTTTAAAAATAAGTTCCAGTTTCAAGTCATTTCTTTGCTCATCCATGTGAGCATAAGCAATTAGAAGCAGCAAGGTCACATTTGAACTCTTCATTGCTTAGAAATTTCTTCTGCCAGGTACCCTAAATCATCTCTCTTGAGTTCAGTGTTCTACAGATCCCTAGGGCAGAGACATATGTAACAAATGTGACCTTCATTCCAGTTCTCAATAAGTTCCTCATCTCCATCTGAGCCCTCATTAGTCTGACCATCTCTGTCTATATCACTATCAACATTTGGGTCACAACCATTGAACAAGTCTTTAGGAAATTCCAAATTTTCCCTCATCTTCCTGTCTTCTTCTGAGCACTGCAAACTCTTCCACCCTCTGCCCATTACCCAGTTCTAAAGATGCTTCTACATTTTCAGGTATCTTTATAGCAATACCTCACTCATCAGTACTAATTTCCTGTATTAGTTTTTTCACACGTGTAAAGAAATACGAGAGATTGCATAATTTATAAAGAGAAGAGGTTTATTTGCATCATAATTCGGCAGGCTATACAACAGTCATGGTGCTGGCATCTGCTCTGCTTCAAGGAAAGATGACACTTCACATGCACAGAGCAGAAGAAAGTGCAGATTGGTTCCACACACTTTTAAACAACCAGATCTCATGATAACTCACTTGCTATCACAAGAATAGCACCATAGGGACGGTACTAAAACATTCATGAGAAACCACCCTCATAATTCAATCACCTCCCACCAGGCCCTATCTCCTACATTAGGCATTACAATTCAACATGAGGTTTGGACAGGGACACAGAGCAACAGCATATCAGACCAGCTGCCTGACCCTGTGTATATCCCTACTGTGGTAAGTCAGAAAGCTTTTTAAAAAAATCTTAGTATTAGGTTGTTTAACACAGAAAACCCAAGGTTGGATGCAGGCAGGATCGTGATCTTTCAAATAGTGACTTAGAGATATTACTAAGAAGAACAATTAGTTTGCAATGATTTTGTTATACACTTCTCTTTTTATCAATAAACTTTAACATCTGGATTATTTCATGACTACCTAAAAGAAAACATTTGAACTGGGATTCATGTGGGAACATATAAAAAGATCTTTTCATTAATTAGTGGAAAGTTTTGTATATTAAATATACCCTGTTCCCCTTTCTCTCATTAAATCAAAATATTGACTTTTCTCAGATAAGAATCTCTTGCAGTCTTGTTATTCTTCTAGTTGTTAATGCTAGCATTGACTTATGAAAAATATTTGAGAAATTAGTTTCTTAACTAAAGTTATGAGCAAAAATTAAACTCTGAATTTGTACAGTCTCAAAATTACTTATTTCTATTAAGACCTCATATGTACATAACCACAAAGCATAGACTTTGAAATTCATAAAATAGCCACCCAAATCTTAAAACTGAGATTACATTTGTTTAAAAAAAAGTTCATTATGAGAATCTAATGAAATTTGAAGTTTTACTGCGAGTTTTTTCATACATTTTAGTTTGACATTGTCTGAGATAGCTTTTGGTATTTTAGAATATGACGGTAAGCTTAAATTAGTACCTAGTATGCTTTTTGCTTTTTGTTAGCATTTTGATTTTCTCATGCCTTTCTGTTATTAATTTCTCAGTCAGAATTTTTCGTGTCACAAAAGCACTAATTCAACAGTTTGTCATTCTTTATTCTGGTACCATGACTAGTTTAAACTCCAAATAATTCTGTATCATTTATATATTCAGAAGATATCTCAGTAATGTTTATGTATATATCATAATTATTTCCCTAGTTATGGTATTTATATTATTCTATCAGCTCTGGTTAACAGAGAGGTATAGAAAGTGTGTGTGTGTGTGTGTGTGTGTGTGTGTGTGTGTGTGTGTATATCAATGTGAATATACTGAAAAAATTGAAACATCACAGCTAAACTCAAGGGTCCTTTAATTTGCAAATTAGGACTGTATAGATAATGCTGTCCAATGTCTATTATTTGAATAAAATTATTTACATTATCCACAATAATATTAACAAATAATTTCCTTTTTATACGCTAAGCAAAGAAATGTGTGTGTGTGTGTGTGTGCGTGTTTGAGATGGAGTCTCACTCTGTTGACTAAGTTGAGTGCAATGGCACTATCTCAGCTCACTGCAACCTCCGCTGCCTGGTTTCAAGCAATTCTCCTGCCTCAGCCTCCCGACTAGCTGGGATTACAGGTGCCCATACCACATCTGGCTACTTTTTTATTTTTAGTAGAGACTGGGTTTCACCAGGTTGGCCAGGCTGGTCTTGAACTCCTGACCTCAGGTGACCTGCCTACCTCAGCCTTCCAAAGTGCTAGGATTACAGGCATGAACCACCACACCTGGCCGTAAGGAAGCAGTTTTATACACAGACATGCTGCAGTACCCAACTAGAGTCTTTTCTTTTTTGTTGTTCCAATTTATATCTAATAATGCATTAGTGCCATCCTTCCCTTTCAAAAGCCCCTTTAATTTCATTCACCATTACAGTGATTCATTATCCTTTTCTTCTTGTCTCTTTTGATCTTACGCTTTATTGCATATCCTTATAATAGTTTCTTTCAAGCACCTCTTCTAATTTTTGGCCATTAATGAGTCTGTCACAATTTCACATTTCAAAATCTGTCTTTCCTCATCAATTCTATAAGTTTTCAGTTATCTTATACTTCTAATTTGAAGTTGATGACTTTGTGTATTCTTTAGATTTGCCTTCTCATTATGGATCAGCAATAATTGAACAATTGACAGCGAAGATCCACCAGGTACTCAGGGAAATTCATATATAGAAAAGTCTGGACTCCACAGTATCCTCCAATGTATAGCAGGGTTTCTTAATCTCATAACTTTGTGTGTGTGTGTGTGTGTGTGTGTGTATGTCTTGAGACAGAATCTCTCTCTGTCACCCAGACTGGAGTGCAGTGGTGCGATATCAGCTCACTGCAACCTCTGCCTCCAAGGTTTGAGCAATTCTCCTGCCTCAGCCTCCCAAGTAACTGGGATTACAGGCACGTGCCACCATGCCCACATAATTTTTATATATATATACATATATATATATATATAGTTTTAATAGAGATATGGTTTCACCATGTTGGCCAGTCTGATCTCAAACTCCTGACCTCAAGTGATCTGCCCCCCTTGGCCTCTCAAAGTGTTGGGATTATAGGCGTGAGCCTCTGCACCCAGCCTTAATACGTTGAACAGATTAATTTTTGTAGAAGGCCATACTATGCATTGTAGAATGTTTAACAACACCCCTTGCTTCTACCCTCCCCTGATCCTGAGTTGTTACAACCAAAATTGTCTCCGAACAATGCCAATGTCCCCCTGTGGGGAGGGAAGGCAAAATGGCTTATAGGAACTATATAAATCAATAGGATCACTTGAGCAGGTTCTCTTATGTTGAATCTAGACAATTATTTATGCTCACAACTACACTTTTAAGTCTTTAAAATATTAGGTATTGTCATGGGAACATTATCATTCTATCAGATGTAGCTCACAATGGCTTTTCAATATCCTCTTATCTCTGTCTACTTGATTGTTGTCATATTCAAGCTTTCCCCATGAGATCCATTAACAAATGAGGTTTAGTCTCTATATAAAGTTTAAGAAACTATGGGAAAGCAAAGACACCCAAAACTAGAAGTGGTAGATATACTACCGTATTATGGGAATTATTGGAAGAGTAATTTGGAAATTTTTACAGTGACTTAGAAATCCAAGTTTGAAACTTGAAAAGAAGGAATGATTGGTTTAACAATAATCCTAAGGTAGCTGAATTTAAGGAACATATTTACTTTGAACTAAAGTAAAATAAAAGTAATTGTATTTGACATTCTTCATTTATTCTGATGAAGGTATAAATTTATATCACATTTCTAGAAAAAACTAAGTTAATCTACATTGAGAGGTCATTATAATATCATCTTTTTTTATTACACTTTAAGTTCTTGAGTACATGTACAGAATGTGCAGGTTTGTTACATAGGTATACACATGCCATGGTGGTTTGCTGCATCTATCACCCTGTCATCTACATTAGGTATTTCTCCTAATGCTATCCCTCCCCTTGCCCACTACCCATTGACAGGCCCTGGTGTGTGATGTTCCCCTCCCTGTGTCCATGCGTTCTCACTGTTCAACTCCCACTTATAAGTGAGAAGATGCAGTGTTTGCTTTTCTGTTCTTGTGTCAGTTTGCTGACAATGATGGTTTCTAGCTTCATCCCTGTCCCTGCAGAGGACATGAACTCATCTTTTTTTATGGCTGCATAGTATTTCATGGTATATATTTGCCACATTTTCTTTCTCTAGTCTATCATTGATTCCAAGTATTTGCTGTTGTGAACAGTGCCACAATAAACATATGTGAGCATATGTCTTTAGAGTAGAATGATTTATAATTCTTTGGTTATAGACCCAGTAATGGGATTTCTGAGTCAAATCGTATTTCTAGTTACAGATCCTTGCAGAATCGCCACACTGTCTTCCACAACGGTTGAACTAATTTACATTCCCAGCAACAGTGTAAAACTGTTCCAGTTTCTCCACATCCTCTCCAGCATCTGTCGTCTCCTTATTTCTTAATGATTGCCATTCTAACTGGCGTGAGATGGTATCTCAATGTAATTTTGAGTTGCATTTCTCTAATGACCAATGATGATGTGCATTTTTTCATATGTTTGTTGGCCTCATATATGTCTTCTTCTGTAAAGTGTCTGTTCATATCCTTTGCCCATTTTTGAATGGGCTTGTTTTTTTCTTGTAAACTAACTGGCGTGAGATGGTATCTCGATGTAATTTTGAGTTGCATTTCTCTAATGACCAATGATGATGTGCATTTTTTCATATGTTTGTTGGCCTCATATATGTCTTCTTTTGTAAAGTGTCTGTTCATATCCTTCACCCATTTTTGAATGGGTTTGTTTTTTTTCTTGTAAATTTGTTTAAGTTCTTTGTAGATTCTGGATATTACTCCTTTGTCAGAAGGGTAGATTGCAAAAATTTTTTCCCATTCTGTTGGTTGCCAGTTCACTCTAATGATAGCTTCTTTGGCTGTGCAGAAGCTCTATCATCTTCTTAACAACCCATTATACTTTTAATTATTGTTATATAATTAATAACTCTTAATTCCTGATTCAACGTTTTTCTTTACTCCAGCAACATACATCCAACTGCATTCTTAATACCTCCATTTATGTATTAAGTATTACAACATATCTGTAGCAATTGCATCCTTTTATTTGAACTTGACAAACTTCCTTTACCATTTATTGTAAGGCAGATCTGGTGGTGATGAACTCTTCTAGCTTTTGTTTGACTGAGAGTCTTCAGTTTTCAAGGAGAGTTTTGCTAGGTATACCATTTTTGGTTAATAGTTCTTTTTTTTTTCCTTTTAGCACGTTGAGAACATCATCACATTCCATTCTGGCCTGCAAGGTCTCTGCTGAAAAATATTCTGATAGATGGCATCATAGAAGTTTACTTGTATATGACAAGCCATTATTCTTGTGCTCCTCTCAAAATACTGTGTCTTTGACTTTTGACCATTTGTTAATGTGTCTTGGTGTGAATTTCTTATTTGAAATTCTTATTTGAAGGCCATTGGGCCTTCTGGATCTGGTTGTCCATTAATGGAATTTCATATTTGCAGTACTTTCCCCAAAACCTACCCTCTACATGTTTTCTAAGTTCATTTTAAATCACTGTATTAGTCCATTTTCATGCTGCTGATAAAGATATACCCGAGACTGGGATGGAAAAGAAGTTTAATGTACTTACAGTTCCACTTGGCTGGGGAGGCTTCACAATCATGGTGAAAGGCAAGGAGGAGCAAGTCACATCTTACATAGATGGCAGCAGGCAAGAGAGAGCTTGTGAGGGAAACTCTCCCTTTTAAAATCATCAGATCTAGTGAGACTTACTATCATGAGAACAACATGGGAAAATCCTGTGTTTGTGATTCATTTACCTCCCACCAGGTTCATTCCACAACACATGGGAATTTAAGATAGGATTTGCATGGGGACACAACCAAATTATATCAGTTACCCTTCCTCTTACTCAATGTGATTTTTTTAAGGAAGAAATTTATTTGGCACTCCTCACTGAAAGTTGGATCTATTCTCCTCTCCTTGAATTTAGGAGTGCTCGTGTTTTATTCAATCAATATAGTAAGGCAGAACTAATGGCATCTGACTTTTGAGGCTAGAATCTAACAAGATATGAAGCCTGGAATGTTATCTTACTTCATTTGGGGTGCTATAGCAGAATACCATAGAGTAGGGGACTTAGAAGACACAAAAATTTATTTCTCATTTCTGAAGTCTGGGAAACCAAAGATCAAGGTGCTTACAGATTTGGTGTCTGATCAGGGCTTACTTCCTAGTTCACAGAAGGCTGTCTTCTTGATGTTTCTCCACATGGTGGAAGGAGTGAAAGAGATCTTGTGGGTCTTTTCTATAAGGACATCAATCTCAATCATAAGAGTTTGGTCCTCATGGCCTAATCACCTATCAAAGGCCAGATCTCCCAATACCATCACAGTGGGGGTTAAAATTCAACAAATAAATTTTGGGAAACACAGACTTTCAGTCTATAGCAAGAATTTATTCTTGGGAGGCTTTATTGGAATTTGACTCTCAGAAGTCAGGGTTTTTAGGAAATTCAATTCATATGCAGAGAATATATGTGAGTGCTTGGCATGATAGTTGCAGCTGAGGACAGCCTTCAAATTATCCAGTCCAGTCACCAGATGTTTAAGTAAAGAAGGCAACAGATAATTACAGCTCCCAGTCAACTGAATCACTCAAAGTTCATTTGCTTCTTTCCAGAAAAGACCCTAGATAAATCATCTTTGCTGTTCCCAGTCTGAAATTCTGGCAGATAAAATCCATTAAAGTAATAAAATGGTTATTGTTTTATACCACAAATTTGCCTGGTTTGTTATGCAAAAATAGTAACTAGAACACTTACCAATATTATTTTAGTTCCTAAAGGGCCCTATGCTCTCTCTTACATTAGAACCTATGTATACGTGGTGTCTAGGCATGCATCATCCAGCTGCTATGAATGCTAGCTCAGAACTGCCTCCTTATTTTGGAAAATTGACTTCAGTTGAGAGCAGCTGCCTTGAGTGGGAAATTGCATCTTTCTTAGTGCTGCAATCCAGCCCTCACCCAATGACTGACTGATATAATGATGCGCAGGTATCAAATGGTCAGCCCCTTACTTCATGAAAGGGAGAGCTTTGCAGTACGCTTTATGCTCCAGAACCCATCCCCCATCGATCAGGGTTAAACTCTACCTGGAATGACAGCACAACCTGACTCAGTTTTTGCCCTTCCCCTATTCAGCTTTCCTCAATTTCTTAGAGGTTTTCCCTGAAGAACATTCTCTCAATAAATTATATGACTCCCATTCTCTATCTCAGGCTCTGCTTCTCAGGAAGCTGACGTAAGTCAGATACCCTGCACATAAGCACTCTCTTTGGAAATATCCTGCCTCCAGCATCATGCTTGGCAGGTTCTCTCCCGTGCTTCACTTTTCAGCTTAATTACCATGTCTTAAGATAGGGTAATATTCCATCCAAACTGATTCTCTCATTCTCCTATTCCCCATGATTTTCTATCAAAGGATGCTACTGATTTCTTCATAGAATCTTCCTCAATATGAAAGTGTATGCTTATTAATTTAATGCTGGTTTAGTGCCTATGCTTCTTTATCTTTCACTGTGTATGGAAAGCATGATTTTTTCATTTACTGTTGCATTTCCAGTGTTTATACAACCAAGTCTGATATTTAGCAGCCTCTCAGTAAATATGTCTTGAATGCGTAAATGACCAGAAAGATAAATTTCCTAAAAAATAATCAAAGATACATATGAAATATATTTTAAGTAATATATGAATATTAAATGATAAAGCCTGAAGCTTGTGCACAATAGTTGTTGAAAAATGATAGTAATCCATTAAAAATATATTTTAAAATACTTTACTAGTTCTTTTAATTCAAAAGACATCAAAAACGTCCATGACAAAACATTCCTTCAGCAAATAAGGATAAAATCCTATAAATATTATAGAATTTTTGTTAAGTGAGTACATATTTACACATATATACAGAGAAATATACTAGGAGAAAGACATCAACATTTAGCAATGGATATGAGGAGATGATAATATTAAGTTTTATTTTCTTATTTGAAACTTTTAAAATCTTTCTACATTTTTCAAATTATCTACAATAAACACAAATTCAGTTTATAAATAGAATAGAGACAACTACTTACCTATAAAAGCATTATTTCATGAGACACTACATTAGGACAACAGGTATTTGGGGGTAATTAGTGATAAAAACTCATGATCTCTTAATGTAGTTTTTAAAGGGTTTTAGATATATCTCTTAAGAAAGTGATTTTTTCAAGAGTCTTTTTCTGGCACTAGAAGGATGCTATGGATATGCTATGGGTTTCTTCCTAGAAGTGAGGCTGAAATATTCCACCTTAGCAAGAACACTATGTTATCCATCCAATGAGAAATCCAAGAGCTATTTGTGGAGGTAAGGAAAACTGGGGACTTACAAAAGTGACACTACGTTGTAGCTTTGGGGAACATTCTTTCAATAAGTGATACTGTTAAGGATGAAGGATTATAGGAATCACTCTTAAGAGGCATAGATAACATCTTTAAAAATAACTGCCAAGAGAAGCTACTGGTACTAAGAAATACAAATGATATCTACTTTTCCTAGAAAGTATCAGTAGGCATAGCTGACCAAATGCTAGGCTAAGACAAAATATCAGTGTTCAGCATTCTCTGGCCCTGACCATCATTTGGTAATCCACAGCACTGTAAGGAAAACAGAAACATGTCTTTCAGGGTTTTACACTAACTGTAATAATTACCCATCGCTTAACCTCATATGATTTCAGATGCTGGAAATTTAGAAAGAGTTAATGGTTTGTCCAGCTATAGTAAACTCTCTTGGCAACCTAAAACATATTCCTCTAGGGCTATAAAAGAAAGGTTTTCCATTGCTGTGTGTTCCTACTGCATGTATGCTCTGTTGCTTGCCTAAGCTATGTAAATCTGTTTTCAAAGATCAATGTAACTTCTTCAAATCTAAAACTTGAAATTGTACCAAAACAACAAACTCTTCATTTGGGGCCCAACACATCTATCACAGTCAGTGACAGTGTCTTATTGATATTTTTTTATTTACACAAAACAGTAAACCTTTCATGTATGCATATCATAAACATACAATACATTCACACCCTTTTCTGGTCAATCATTTGCCCACAAATATGTATGTTTTAATCTAAAAAAACTATGTATTTTTCAATTAAAGTTAGAATATTTTTAACTTTTTTTCAACTTCCTTTAGTGCTGTATATGCTTGCCACTTTATATTTGCCTTTAATGGATATTTCTATGTTCTGAGAGTTTATTATTTTTGAGTCATTTTCCTTGTTGGATTTTAATAAAGATATGCTGCTTGTACTATAATGATATCTCATTGTAGTTTTGATTTGCATTTCTCTGAGGATCAATGATATCAAACACCTCTTCATATGCCTGTTTGCCATTTGTATTACATCTCTTGAGAAATGTCTATTCAAATATTTTGGTCATTTTTTTATTTGATTTTTAGATTTTTTTCTTAGAAAGTTGTTTGAGCTCCTTATATATTCTGGTGATTAATCCCTTGTCAGAGAGATAATTTGCAATTATTTTTCTCCATTCTCTGTGTTGTCTCTTTACTTTGTTGATTGTATCCTTTGCTGTGAAGAAGCTTTTTAACTTGATGTAATCCCATTTGTCCATGTTTGCTTTGGTTGCCTGTGGTTGCAGGGTATTGCTCAAGAAATCTTCGCCTGGACCAATATCCTGGAGATATTCCCCAATGTTTTCTTGTAGTAGTTTCATAGTTTGGGGTCTTAGATTTAAGTCTGTAATCCATTTTGATTTAATTTTTTATATGGCAAGAGACAGGGGTCTAGTTTCATTCTTTTGCATATGGCTATTCAGTTTTCCCAGCACCGTTTATTGAAGGCATCTTCTTTTCTCCAGTGTATGTTATTGGTACCTTTGTCAAAATGGAGTTCACCGTAGGTATGTAGGTTTGTTTCTGGGTTCTCTATTCTCCATTGGTTTATGTGTCTGTTTTTATGCCAGTACCATACTGTTGGGGTTACTACAGCTCTGAAGCATAATTTGAAGTCAAGTAATATGATTCCTCTTGTCTTGTTCTTTTTGCTTAGGATAGTTTTGGTTATTCTGGTTTCTTTGGTTCCATATACACTTTAGGATTGTTATTTTCTATTTCTGTGAAGAATGTCAATAGTCCTTTGATAGGGATTTCATTGAATCTGTAGATTTGCTTTGGGTATTATGGATATTTTAACAATGTTGATACTCCCAATTCATAAATATGGAATATATTTTCACTTTTTGGTGTTCTTTTCCATTTTCTTCTTCAGTGTTTAATAGTTTTTATTATGGAGATCTTTCACTTCTTTGGTTAATTCCTAGGTATTTATTTTTATGTGTGGCTACTGTAAATGGGATTGCTTTTTACTACTTTTTCACATTGTTCACTGTTGGCACATAGAAATGTTACTGATTTTTGTATGTTGTATCCTGCAACTTTACCAATTTGTTTATCAGTTCTACTAGTTTTCTTGTGGAAACTTTAGATTTTCCAGATATAAGATCATATCATCAGCAAACAAGGGTAAATGGACTTCTTCATTTCCAATTTGGATGCCCTTTATATCTTTCTTCTGTCTGATTGCTCTAGCTAGGACACCCAGTACTATGTTGAGTAACAGTGGTGACAGCGGGTATCCTTGTCATGTTCCAGATCTGAGAGGAAAGACTTTCAGTTTTTCACTACTTAATATAATACTAGTGGTGGGTCTGTCGTATATGACTTTTATTATGTTGAAGTATGTTCCTCCTGTGCCTACTTTGTTGAGGTTTTTTATCACAAAGGGATTTTGAATATTATCAAATGTTTTTTCAGCATCAATTGAAAGGATAGTATGGTTTTTATCCTTCATTCTGTTGATATGTCGTATCACGTTGATTGATTTGTATTTTTTGACCCATTCTTTCACCACAGGGATAAATACCACTTGATCATCATTGGTGATCTCTCTAATGTACAGTTGAGTTTGGTTTGCTAGTATTTTGTTGGTGATTTTTGTATCAATATTCATCAGAGATATTGGCCTATAGTTTTTTTTTTAATGTGTCTTTGTATGGTTTTGGTATCAGGTTAATACTGGCCTCATAGAATGAGTCTGAAAGTATTACCTGCTCCTCTATTTCTTGGAATAATTTGAGTAGTATTAGCATTAGTTGTTTTAAAATGTTTGGTAGAATTCAGCAGTGAAGCCATCAGTTCCTGGACTTTTCTTTACCAGCTGATATTTTAGTATGGCTTTAATCTTTTTACTTTTTATTGGGTCTGTTCATGTTTTAGATTCCTTCCTGGTTCAATTTTTGTAGATTGTGTATATCCCAGAATTTGTCCCTTTTTTTTCTGAATTTTTCAGATTTATATAGTTGCTCATAGTAGCCCCTAATATGTAACCTTTGAATTTCTGCAGTATCAGCTGTAATATTTCCTTCACCATTTATGATTTTACTAGAATCTTCAATACATTTTTCCTAGTCTGGCTAAACATTTGCCAATTTTGTTTACCTTTTCAAAAAAAAGTTTTTGTTTCACTTATAGTTCGTATCATTTTTTTCTTCCAATTTCATTTATTTTTGTTCTGACCTTTATTATTTACTTTCTTCTACTAATTTTGGGTTTGGTTTGATTTTGTTTTTCTAGTTCTTTAACATGCATCATTATATTATCTATTTGAAGTTTTTCCTCCTCTTTGATGTAGGAACTTATAGCTATAAACTTCCCTGTTAGTTCTGCTTTTGCTGTGCCCTACAGGTTTTGAAATGTCGTATTTCCATTATTTGTTTCAAGAAATGAAATTTTCAATTCCTTTCTTAATTTCTCCATTGACAAACTGGTCATTCAGAAGCATATTGTTTAATTGTATGTATTTGTAGAGGTTCCTAAATTCTTCTTGTTATTAATTTCTAGTTTTATTGCATTGTGCTCAGAGAAGATGCTTGATGGTATTTCAGTTTTTTTGAATGTTTTAAGACTCGTTTGGTGACCTAACATGTGGCCTATCCTTGAGAATGATTCATATGCTGAGGAAAGAATATGCATTCTGTAGCTGTTGGATGAAATGTTCTGAAAATATCTATCAAATTATTTTTTTATATTACAGATTACATCTGATGTTTGTTCATTTTCTGTCTGGAAGATCTGTTCAATGCTGCATGTAGGGTATTAAAATCTCTGGCTAATGTTGCATAGGTGTCCATCTCTCTCTGTAGCTCTAAAAGTATTTTCTTTATATATGGATGCTCCAGTGTTAAATGCATACCTACTTAAAATTGTTATATCCTCTTGCCGAATTGACCCCTTCATCATTACATAGTGATTTTCTTTGTCTCTTCTGACAGTTTTTGTCTTGAAATCTATTTTGTCTGATATAACTACAGCAAGTGATGCTCTTTTTCGGTTTCCACCATTAGCATGGAATAACTTTTTCCATTCCATTATTTGCAGTCTATATATATCTTTATAGGTGAAGTAGGTTTCTTTTAGGCAACAGATCAGTGGGTTCAGAGTTTATTCATTCATTTATTTATTTTTAAAATACGTCCTCCTGGTTAGTTCACTGAGGCATATTAGAAACAGGCTGACGTTCAGAATTGAAGCTTAGGGATTGTGATAACAATCTTGCTACCTGAGTTTCCTCTGGCTCTGGCAGAAACGTGTATAAGATTTAACTGGAAAACAAAAAGACTACTTGTCTAATTTGTACTTGGAGTGGAATTAGATGGATCATAAGCCTAGAACTTACCTCACTCAATGAAGATTCATTATTGACATAACACATTGCTCTGAGCTGTTGCACATCATAAAAATCTTAGTTTTCAAATAACTGAGAATGGGAACTGTATCTCACCACATTTGCTGAACTTCAGCTGAGACTACACTATATTGGCAGTATAAGGATAAGTATGACTCTATTCTTGCTCTTTAACGTAGTTGAAGAAAGACTGTTATAATAAAGTGGGAATAGGTAGCAGAAAGAACAACAGTGTCTTGCTTATGTGTATATTTGTGGAATGACGAGTAGGTTGATTCAGCATATTAGAAGGATGAAGCATAAAAGATCCTGTGGCCGCAAATTAAATAGTATATGCAGTTTCAGGCTATGGAATATAATCTTTACTCTGTAGTTTGTAGGAAGCCATTGAAAGTTTGTAGAACAATTAGCTACAAAATCTAAATTTGTCATTGGTATGTACGATACACTAGAATGGGGAAAGTTCAGAAGAACCCTGGTAAGAGACTATTATATCAGCCAAGGACAATACGAGATATACCATGTGACAGTAGGAGTGTGGAGACAAAAAATTGATTAAGAATATTCTGTGAAGATAGAATTAATGAGATTCATCAATTATGTAAATGGAGGAGTGTTTCCTTTCCCCCATAAACAGGACCCTTTAAAAAGTATACCAGATTTAAGTCTGAAAAAGTATGCCATGAGTGCTGCTGGGACCTGATATTCATATATGCTAATTTATTCAATTCTTTGGCTAAAACATTGCTTACTATTGTATTCCTTGCTTTCTTATCCCTAATAGTTTTATCTTTAATTTTCCATAGCCATGTTGCTACCTACATTTTAATAACCTATCAGACTTAATTCACTAGCTTACTGATATTAGCCTCCAATGTGTTTCTCTATGACACCTTTTATGACTCAATTCCACTAGGCATATGGTAAAGGCACCAATTAATATTTTTAAAACATGGGCAGAGGAAAACATGTTGGAGTACAATAATGAGTTTACTTTTGAAAATTTTAAGATATAAATGTAAGAATCATATGATGGAAAAATATTAATATCCACTTCAAAGAATAATATCTTTTGATTTTTAATTGAAATCTAGGTTTTCATAAACTTTCAGTTATCTATTGAACCAAATATACGTAATCTAGAGAAATGATGGCAAGAAACAAAATCTCATATCATTCTGTTGATGTTTATTTTCTGCAAATATGTATGATGGGTATAATTTTTATTGCTGTATATTAATTTATCATATTCTCAAAGTATTATCATCATTTATATTTTGTCACTAGTGATCTACATTTAAAACACCCTCAGTGGTAGAATTTTCACATAATTTGTCTTATTAAGATTGTAATTACTTAATTACAACTTGAATTTCACATGGCTATTTTTACTATTGAGATCTGATATTTCAGTATAGTTAAAAAGGAGACAAGTTAAATAATACATTTTGTTGCTTACCATCTAATTTTATGTGTTACTACACAGTTTTCCCATGATTCCATTCCATTATTATTAACTCATTTACGGTCCATATTTGTATAAGAATATATGTGACAATGGATGTGCAAAAGAGAAGGTTGTTACCATCTCAACTCTAATTACTTTTGTATTGCTGAAAATAAAGTCTAGCAGGGGGTGGTCATATTTATAATGAAAACTCTGACCTGGATTTAATGAGGGCACTTTTGGCTGTATAATATTTGCATCTTGAGAGGGTCTCTATGTCTGTACTATTCCTCTTCCCATATGTTATTGTTTTACAGTTCCAAAAGACTCAGGATGATATTGACCACATTTATTAGTTGAAAACTGTAAATTATCAGACCTAAGAATTTAAATCCAAGTAGGTTGAATTTGTGTGTGCTTTCTTTTGAATTAAAGATAGTACTACTTTAATATCACTATTGATATTTCTATGTGGCTTCTTCTCCTATTTAAATCTATTGTGTGTATACAAAGGCAGTAGAATAAGTAAACAATTCAGTATTCATATGTCAAAAATCAAAAAACAGACTATATTATTTAATCATTTTATTGGATAGTCTAAAAAATGAAAAAATATCAGAAAGGGAAAATAGATGATTTTTGAAAGGGCATATTTTTCTATTTAAGAGTGAGGCAAAAGTTAGGGGTGTGAGTATTTGAGTGTTATGGGACATTAGTTTTGAGAAAACTTAAGAGAACGACTTAGCTCTTCAAAGAGATATCTATATGAGAATTCTGTTTGTATGACAGCCTATGTGGCATGGTGAAGGTTGATTTTATTGTAAAAACAAAAAATCAACATACTAGAATTTATTATGTATTCTTAGTTCATAAAGAGCCAGACAATTATTTCAATTTCTATGGAACTTTGTCATCTGAATCAAATGGGAGATACTAGGCTTCAATTTGAACTGGAATCCAGAAGAGATTTCTTATACAAGTAAAATTGCAGGTCAATATTAACTTTTTATTTGTGTAGATTAAAACTGAAGTTCCTACTTCATAGATTTTAGAGAAAAGAAGCTCATCCCAAGAATGAGAATACATAAACTATTTTATAAAATAATTTATAAAATTATAATCTATGTTTTAATTATAATACATTATAATCTTCAATAAATATGAAAAACTCAATGGCAATATGTGGAAAAGTAAGTAGTATAACTTCTGTTATGCATTCATTCATTTCAATCTGTTATTTACGAGGCTCTGTTCCAAGTAGAGGGCATTTAGCAGTGAACAAACCAAATAAATATCTATCCCCTTATGCTTATAAATAAGTGGAAGAGATAAACAATTAACAAGATAAACAGCTAAATTAGGTAGGAAGATATACAGCGAAAAGTGCTAAGGAAAGATATATGGGAAGAAAGCCAGGTAAGAAGTGTTCATCACGGATGATTGCAATTTAAACCTGAGAGTAAGTATAAATGGCAATCTGACTGAAAAGGAAAAGAATGAATGTGTAATATTCAGTTATTAAGAATTAGCCTAAGTTTGTAAATTATATGAATCTTAGAGACTTGAACTAAAATATAAAAATTACTTTGAAAAAGAAACCTAAACTTACACAAAAGATTCTAAATCTTCACCTTTTTACTAGTATAGCCAATTAACTCAAATATCTTTTTATTAAGACTCTAAAATAATTTATTAGGGAAGGTAGAAAGTCCAGTTAAAATAGGCTTAATCGGAGGTCACTTTGGCCATGGAGGAGAAGCTGATATTGTACTAACCCCCACAACAAAATATGTCAAATAACTATGTTTAGATGTTTGACAATAGATAGAATAAGACTGTGATCTTTGAGAGAAGAAAAACAAGATGATCTCTGCCATCACCACAACTTTCTGACAAGAGCTATTTTCATTTTCCAAAAAAAAAATATTTTTTTAAGTTCCGGGGTATATGTGCAGGATGCGTATGTTTGTTGCATGGGTGAGCATGGGCCATGGTGGTTTGCTGCACCTAACAACCCATCACCTAGGTTTTAAGCCCAGTGTGCATTAGCTCTTTTCCCTAATGCTCTCAGCTGCCCTCCCCAACAGGCCCCAGTGAGTGTTGTTTCCCGCCCTGTGTCCATGTGTTCTCATTGTTCAATTCCCCCTTGTAAGTGAGAACATGTGGTGTTTGGTTTTCTGTTCCTGTTAGTTTGCTGAGGATAATGATTTTCTAGACTGCAATATAAGGACATGGAGTACACACAAATAAGGACTACTTGATCAGAGCAGAAATAGATCATCATTCCAGGCTGTTGTCATAACTCTAATTTTAGAGACTTAATACAGATGAGAAAGGAAACTGTTCAGAGAGGAGCTTCAGAAAACTACAGGGATGCTGCTAAGCATCCTACAGTACACAGACAGTCTCCATGACAGATATTTATAATTATCTGTACTATAATATCAGTAGTGCTGCTGTTGAGAAACATTGTGTTCTACTGAGCCAAAGAAGGCAGGCACAAAAGTACTGGCTGCATTATTACACTTCAAGTTCTAGAAGTATTGCAACACATAGTAAAAAAGAGAAAACAAAATGCACGTTGACTTCTTTAAAGGATGGGGCAGGGATTTATTGGGAAGCAAATGAGGAATCTTCCTGGGGTAAAGAAAATGTTCCTTGTTATCAAATAAAAACAAATGCAGACCTAGGTTGCAGGGACTTTGCCTGAAAAGATTATTGCAATGAAGGAAGGGAGACTATTGGAACAGGAAGATCACTGGAACCATGAGATCTGTAAATGTCTCATAGTTTAGTTAGGAAAAAAAGCTTTTATTTAAAGAGAGAAGTAACAAAAACTAGGGCTAGAGAGAACCAGGTAGTGGAAGTGGGATGAGAAAGGGTGGTGTTCTTAGATAGACCAGAGAATGCTTTTCCCTAAAGTCAGCTTATTTTCAGAAGGGGCTAATAAGGGTAGTATACTGGCTCAGTGTGAAGGGAGGTCAAAGTTCAGGGATCTGGGAAAGGAGTGAAACTAAATCCAAGTTTGCTTACCAAGGATTTTGTTCCAGTTGTTAAGTGGGGACAAGTGTTTGGCTAATCATTATGAGACAAAGAATGGAAAATTGAAGGGTCTGTGGCCAGCCTTATTATAAGTAAGGAGGGAGCATATATGAGTCTTATCAAACTCATAGGACGAATAGTGTTTCTTTGCAGGAAGCCAAATAGAACACAAATGGTTAAAGAGCTGTAATTGTAGCTGTTTACAGAATCATAGAGCCTTGGTGAAATTCAACATTGTCAACATTTTGAGAGCTGTATGAACTACATACATGTATGTTATTTTCACAGCTCATCCATCTCTTTAGGTAAGATCTGTGTAGTTTATTGTGTGCAAATTTTACATCATTAAAAAAAATTATTTTCACACAGACACACACACAAAAAACACCGATTTTAGTAAATACCTCTGTCCAGAAGAAATCGTCTTTTAAAAATAAAACGTGAAAATTTAAAATGTATAATTCTCATGAATATTTTGCAAATTTTTATAACAACATTAGGATTACTTCTGGTTCTGAGCTTAGTTTTCTTCTTTAAGGCAGCAACATAGAGTAACAGTATTATATGTGTGAATTTCTGTACACGCATGTGTGTGTGAGTACAGGATTGTGAAAAGCAAACAGAATACTTTCCATCCCAATGATTTAAAAAATGATCAGTCTTTAAGACATGTTAAGTTCTTTGACAGCCAATTTTTCTGGACACTTGCAAGTTTTCTTTGTGTAAGAAAACCATCATGAAGGATCGCTATGCATTGACAAAGCAGGGTTAGTTGAAAGTTCTGTGAAAAGTAATAGTCTGTATTCTGCATTTGTATTCAGGGATGAATTACCAATGCCGATTATCTCTTTGATCTACATTTCTGGTAATTTCTTTCATTGTGGCCAACTTCTTTTGATTCTGATCATACTCATATTAAGCAGACTGATGGGCAACCCTCCTGACCTACATGATTATACTGGCTGCCTTTATGATCTGTGCAGCTTATTGCATGATTAGTCCAGCTGTGACCAACAAAGCAGATTTGAAGATGGAATTATTGAGTCAGCTGTGTCACAGTCAGCACATATATAGACAGTCCATGTGGTGTTCATTTTTTACCCTTGTATCACATATTATTTGCTTTTTCTATTTATTTTGATTAAAAAAATGGACACTTAATTTGTAGTTCAATGCATGCTACAGTAAGCATTTGAAGCTAAATGTTTCATTTGGCATTGTGTTTTATAAATAATAATGACCCAATTACATATTTTTGCATTAACAGAAACTTGAAACAGTATAATTCATATGCAGTTCATTTTTGACTATAATAATATAACATTTCAATTCCAGTTTCTCATTTTCATTAAAACTATGACAATTTTCTTTGTGAAAATGTAAAAGATAAATATAATCATATGGTTTATAACCTGAATAATGGATTTTTTTCTTGGATTTTATAAGCAATAGTTTTACTTTTTAATGAAGCACTTCTTATGTTAATTTATGATTTAAGGAAATCTCTCCATGTTATTTGACCACTAGATAAATAATATTTTGGCAATTCCTCTTAAGCCAACAGTTTTTATTTTCCCTTTCAATGTATTTCATGGAGCTAGGAAGACATATATCCCTTTGTTTTAAGAAATGGTTCTTTTTAATATTATCTTCATGTTCATATATTTATATTCTTTCAAGTTTTATTTAATAGCAAATTACCTAAAGGAAGGTCACATCTGCACAAATTAAATTTCTTTTAATAGTTCTCATTTTTCCACTACATTTTTCCATTACTTTTAAACAGCTACTGTGTTTATGGCCAGAGCGAAGACTGATACGGGTTCGAGTACACTTATGATTACAGGTGAATATAACAAGTTTTCAATTCACATGAGATTTCAGTCATCTTGTCAGTTGTTCCTTCCTAAGAATATGAACATTCTCTAACTTTATAGTTTGAGCTTTTAGACTCAATGAGCTTTTATTCGTGAATAATGTTGCAAACTATAAAGTTGTGATTAATTCATAACTTTTTATGGCTTTGCAAAATAAAACTGACCTCAACTTTGTAGTCAGATTCATTATTGCCTAGAATAAGAATGGACATGAGTCATCCTAGAGAAGGCTCCCACAGGAGAAGAGAAAAAAAAAAGGAGAAAGATTTATTATTTTATTTAGATTGCTAGCCTGTATTTGCAGGACCTCTGGCTGAAGAACATCTTTTCAAGAATTAGAGATTCTTACAATTCTAGAAATCAAAAAGGTAATAAAAATAAAATTATTTAAGAAGTGCTAATTCAACATTATAAAATGAATCCCTCATCATAACAACTTAAACTTCCATATATACTGCAGGCATGAATCAGTGTTAAAAAAATCAGACTACATGGTTGATGCTTCTTATTTCTAATAGCCATGGCATAAGCTGTATCAATAGGAAGTATATATCTATTCTTCTCTTTTTAAATTACAGACACTAATGGGAGAAAGAGAACAGAATATGGAATTTTAGAAAGTATATAGAGTTTTTTTTGAAAAGTGTCTGTTCATATCCTTTGCCCACTTTTTGATGGGGTTGACATTTATGCAGCCAACAAACATATGGGGAAAAAAAACTTCATCATCACTGGTCATTAGAGAAATGCAAATCAAAACCACATTGAGATACCGTCTCATGCCAGTTAGAATGGTGATCATTAAAAAATCAGGAGACAACAGATGCTGGAGAGGATGTGGAGAAATAGAACACTTTTAGATGGTTGGTTGGAGTGTAAATTAATTCAAACATTGTGGAAGACAGTGTGGCAATTCCTCAAGGATCTAGAAATAGAAATACCATTTGACCCAGCAATCCCATTACTTGGTATATACCAAAGGGATTATAAATCATTCTATTATAAAGGCACATGCCCATGTATGTTTATTGTGGCGCTGTTCACAATAGCAAAGACTTGGAAACAACCAAAATGCCCATTAATGATAGACTGGGTAAAGAAAATGTGGCACATATACACCATGGTATACTATGCAGCCATAAAAGAGGATGAGTTCATGTCCTTTGCAGGTGCATGGACGAAGCTGGAAACTATCATTCTCCACAAACTGACAGAAGAACAAAATCAAACACCACCTGTTCTCACTCACAGGTAGGTGTTGAACAATGAGAACACATGGACACAGTGAGGGGAGCACTACACACTGGGGTCTGTTGGGGGGA